>CM067320.1:86340732-86515113 GCA_034231615.1 Meghimatium bilineatum
GTTCGTGATTTCATCGTGAAATCTATCAATAAAATACACATTTATGCTGCCACTATACCTTCACACAAACACTTCTTATTTAGGAAGAAAGTTCGTCCCAGGACCGGAATTTCATTTCTTCGTTTGTATCCCATGTTTAATTTACAAGCTTTACTTGAAGCTCTTGCAAAACCTTCCATAGTCAATCTTTATATATATATATATATTCCTTGGACAGCAAAGATTATGAATGAAGAATGTCTTCGAAGGAAGCATGTGAAAAGTTGATTTATTGAGAATATAAGAAAAAGACAGTCAACATTTATTGGGCACATAAAGAGAAGAGGATTCATTGAGAATATAGTGACAACAGGACAGATAGAATGGAACAGATCAAGGTGAAGTTGCAGATAAAATGATATTGGACAGTTTGACTAAATGGCTTTGATTGCCGACACCAACATACATTATGCCATATATGAGAGATCGATGTACATTGAGAAATATGATCGCCAACGCCATTCGGCACAGCACTTGATGATGATGATATATATATATATCTGTAATTAGCCATATGAAGCTTGCAAGATTAAAGTCATCCTTAGACTTTCGAGAACAAATGTCTTCGTAGGATAACTAACACCCATTGGAGGGAATTCAAACCGAATGATAAAATCAGAGAAGAGACACATCAAAACTTCATCACAGATGTTATCAGAAAACGCCGTTGGTCCTACATCGGGCATGTCCTACGCGCAGACACCAACAGAATACAACACACATCTCTTGAATGGATACCTACAGGCAAAAGAGCAATGGATAGACCAAAACAAACACTCAGAAGAACAATACTTAGAGAAAGTAAAACAACCAATATTCATACTATTCAAGAACTGCACAGAATAGCTTTGTACAGACAGAATTGGAGAGATCTGACCTCTGCCCTATGCGCTAACTTCAGCGCAAAAGGAAAATGAATGAATGAAATGAAATAGCCATTTAACTGCAGGGGCATTGCAATATATGCAAACATAAATACCAATAACTATTAGCGGTAGATCACTGTGTAACTTGCGTTTTGTCCATCTATGTCTTGGCTGGTTCCGAATCTGAACTACCTGAACTCACCTCATAGTTGAAAAAAGTTGGTCGGAAATATGGCGTGATAAAAGTAAGATATTGGTGACTAGTGAAACCATCAAGATCCCACGAACATCCAGTTAAACTGTCACAAACTTGAAGAAGTTCACAACTTCAAATATATTTTGTCCCAAATATCTCTTGTCCCAAATGTCTCTTGTCCCAAATATATGGTGATGATAACAACTTGGGTAATGAGAATAGGCTAAGACTAGAGATGACAATGGCTGCCATGTCAAGGTTGACTCTGATTTGGAAATGTCAGATAGTACTGCAGTAAAGATCAATCTATTTAGAACACTACTGTCGGTTCCTTATCACTGCGGTTACTTATCACTGCGGTTACTTATCACTGCCGGTTACTTACCACTGCCGGTTACTTACCACTGCCGGTTACTTACCACTGCCGGTTACTTATCACTGCCGGTTACTTATCACTACCGGTTACTTACCACTGCCGGTTACTTATCACTGCCGGTTACTTATCACTGCCGGTTACTTATCACTGCCGGTTACTTATCACTGCCGGTTACTTATCACTGCCGGTTACTTATCACTGCCGGTTACTTATCACTGCCGGTTACTTATCACTGCCGGTTACTTATCACTGCCAGTTACTTATCACTGCCGGTTACTTATCACTGCCGGTTACTTATCACTGCCGGTTACTTATCACTGCCGGTTACTTATCACTGCCGGTTACTTATCACTACCGGTTACTTACCACTGCCGGTTACTTATCACTGCCGGTTACTTATCACTGCCGGTTACTTATCACTGCCGGTTACTTATCACTGCCGGTTACGTATCACTGCGGTGTACATGATCTCAACCTGTGACAGTGAGATAGGTTATGTACATGATACCAACCTGTGACAGTGTGATAGTTTATGTACATGATACCAACCTGTGACAGTGTGATAGTTTATGTACATGATACCAACCTGTGACAGTGTGATAGTTTATGTACATGATACCAACCTGTGACAGTGTGATAGTTTATGTACATGATACCAACCTGTGACAGTGTGATAGTTTATGTACATGATACCAACCTGTGACAGTGTGATAGTTTATGTACCTAATCCCAACCTGTGTCAGTGTTATAGTTTATGTACATGATACCAACCTGTGACAGTGTGATAGTTTGTGTACATGATCTCAACCTGTGACATTGTGATAGTTTGTGTACATGATCTCAACCTGTGACATTGTGATAGTTTGTGTACATGATCTCAACCTGTGACATTGTGATAGTTTGTGTACATGATCTCAACCTGTGACATTGTGATAGTTTATGTACATGATCTCAACCTGTGACAGTGTGATAGTTTATGTACCTAATCCCAACCTGTGACATTGTGATAGTTTGTGTACCTGACCCAATCGGTGTTGTCTATTTTTATTAAGTGTTTCCATGTAAATGGTAACTGTGCACGATGTAGAACCTCAGCATTCGTGAATTGTTTGTGTCATTTAACGTTTATGATTTGAAGAAGACACATTTAATGTTTATGATTTGAAGAAGAAAACACATTTAACGTTCATGATTTGAAGAAAAAGACACATTTAATGTTCATGATTTGAAGAAGACACTTTTAACGCTCATGATTTGAAGAAG
Source organism: Meghimatium bilineatum (assembly GCA_034231615.1). Taxonomy (NCBI): domain Eukaryota; kingdom Metazoa; phylum Mollusca; class Gastropoda; order Stylommatophora; family Philomycidae; genus Meghimatium; species Meghimatium bilineatum. Next base: position 86,343,473 of record CM067320.1, read on the forward strand.
ACACATTTAATGTTCATGATTTGAAGAGGACACATTTAATGTTCATGATTTGAAGAAGACACATTTATTGTTCATGATTTGAAGAAGAAGACACATTTAACGTTCATGATTTGAAGAAGAAGACACATTTAACTCTCATGATTTGAAGAAGACACATTTAATGTACATGATTTGAAGAGTACACATTTAATGTTCATGATTTGAAGAAGACACATTTAATGTTCATGATTTGAAGAAACCCCATTTATTGTTCATGATTTGAAGAAGAAGACACATTTAACGTTCATGATTTGAAGAAGACACATTTAACGTTCATGATTTGAAGAAGACACATTTAACGTTCATGATTTGAAGAAGACACATTTAACGTTCATGATTTGAAGAAGACACATTTAACGTTCATGATTTGAAGAAGATACATTTAACGTTCATGATTTGAAGAAGACACATTTAATGTTCATGATTTGAAGAAGACACATTTACTGTTCATAATTTGAAGAAGAAGATGAAATGTCTTAACTCTAGCTAACATAACCATTCAGCGTGTGATGTAGGTGGTTGATGTCTACTGTGATGTAGATGGGTGATGTTTCCTGTGATGTAGGTGGTTGATGTTTCCTGTGATGTAGATGGTTGATGTTTCCTGTGATGTAGGTGGTTGATGTTTCCTGTGATGTAGATGGTTGATGTTTCCTGTGATGTAGGTGGTTGATGTTTCCTGTGATGTAGGTGGTTGATGTTTCCTGTGATGTAGGTGGTTGATGTTTCCTGTGATGTAGGTGGTTGATGTTTCCTGTGATGTAGGTGGTTGATGTTTCCTGTGATGTAGGTGGTTGATGTTTCCTGTGATGTAGGTGGTTGATGTTTCCTGTGATGTAGATGATTACGGTTCCGTGTGATACTTGAAAATCCGGGTTGTCATTTTTCGCTTCACATGACCGCTGCTCCAGTCGACTCACCTGTAAATGGATACCTGACACATGAGTTAAGGGTGGTAAAAACAGCACGGAAGGGAACTCACCATCCCAGGTAACAGTTTCTGTGGCTTACTACATGAAGAGTTATATTTTGCCCGACGGCAGGTTGATGGTATGTGACCTAGCTTTTTACCGACGGCATGTTGATGGTATGTGACCTAGCTTTTTCTGTTGATCCTTGACACATAGATAGCCACAGTTTTTTGTTACGCTTAATGTTATTGAGAAGATGTTGATTAGCGTAGTCACACTGTTTAAATTCAGACCGCAGGGATGAGAAAATGACAATAATGACAGAAACATTTAGACGCCTGAAACATCACCCTATGCATGAAAAAACAAAAGAACTAACAAAAAACAGACTGAAAAGACCAAGCTTCAATCACCTATCAAAAAAACTTATGAAAGCCAATAAAGAAGTAACCAGCAACAATCCGGATGAATGGGAACAGCTAGAAGCATATTGCAACATCACAAACACTTCACCGATATATACTGCAATACTTACAATACCAGGCATTGAGAGCAAAACTATGGAAACCCTTACTGCCCTTAAGGCAAAAACACTTGATCACCTAGACACCCAATACCCTACCTCACAGTGGATTCATGTCTTCACAGATGAATCATCAGAGGGTGCAGTAAAGCTGGGATACTAATACTCATACCAAACACGCCAAAACTAGAACTCTGCAGACTACAAGCACATCTCCACAAAATTAAGGCTGCCCAAACTGACCAATGCCCATGTCAAAAGGGTCCCCAGACTCCAGAACATATTCTGCAGACATGCCCACTCTTTGATGACGTGAGAACCAAAATATGGCCCCAAGAGACAGATCTGAAGGTGAAGCTGTGGGGCAACCGTGAGGACCTCCTGCTGACGACTTAATTCATGGAGGCGGCCCACCATCCTGTATAGACTTATGAGCATAGGAAACTGATCGCAGAAGAAGAAGATATGTGACAACAAAATGACATCGATGTTGAGTAGCGTAGTCACACTGTTTAATTGGGACAACAACGTGACATCAATTTGTGCCATGATTCCTCTTTGTGAACAGGACAATAGAGCATCATCGCTCATAGTTTCCAAAGAATCCAAAATGAACAAACACACAACCATTACATAACATGTGACAAACAGAGAAAATGTAACCTACCTGTAGGTATGTGATTTTTTTTAAAAACTGTAGCCTACATGTAGACATGTGATAATATTAAAAAAGAAAGTCTCTAGATACATAGATAAAATAACATGGAGAACTTCGTGGAAACATATGGAGAACTTCATGGAAACATATGGAGAACTTCATGGAAACATATGGAGAACTTCATGGAAACATATGGAGAACTTCATGGAAACATATGGAGAACTTCATGGAAACATATGGAGAACTTCATGGAAACATATCAAAACAATAGGTTCTCATGACACAGCATATGAAGGCAGAACTATTCAAAGAAATAAAAATCAGACAAATAAAATATGTTGGATATGTAAAAATACATGATAACTTATTGAAAATCTACTTATTGAAAATCTACTTATTGAAGATAAACTTATTGATACTCTTCTTATTGAAGATCTACTTATTGAAGATCTACTTATTGAAGATCTACTTATTGAAGAAATACTTATTAAAGATCTACTTATTGAAGATCTACTTATTGAAGATAAACTTATTGATACTCTTCTTATTGAAGATCTACTTATTGAAGATCTACTTATTGAAGATCTACTTATTGAAGAAATACTTATTAAAGATCTACTTATTGAAGATCTACTTATTGAAGATAAACTTATTGATACTCTTCTTATTGAAGATCTACTTATTGAAGATCTACTTATTGAAGATCTTATTGAAGAAATACTTATTGAAGAAATACTTATTCAATATTTACTTATTGAAGAAATACTTATTGAAGATCTACTTATTGAAGATCTACTTATTGAAGAAATACTTATTCAATATTTACTTATTGAAGGTATACTTAAAATAATAGTTGGAAGGTAAGGGTGAAAAGAGGTGGTCAGATATGCAAGTGGGAGGGAAACATCATCAGATGGACAACATCCCATTTGCCAGCGTGCACCACCAAGAGGTAGAGACAATCACATGCTGCAGTTCAGTTGTAGCAAACCTTTGATGCGGAGACAATCACATGCTGCAGTTCAGTTGTAGCAAACCTTTGATGCGGAGACAATCACATGCTGCAGTTCAGTTGTAGCAAACCTTTGATGCGGAGACAATCACATGCTGCAGTTCAGTTATAGCAAACCTTTGATGCGGAGACAATCATATTCTGCAGTTCATTTGTAGCAAACTTTTGATGAGGATACAATCATATTCTGCAGTTCAGTTGTAGCAAACCTTTGATGCAGAGACAATCACATGCTGCAGTTCGGTTGTAGCAAACCTTTGATGCGGAGACAATCACATGCTGCAGTTCAGTTGTAGCAAACCTTTGATGTGGAGACAATCATATTCTGCAGTTCAATTGTAGCAAACCTTTGATGCGGAGACAATCATATTCTGCAGTTCAGTTGTAGCAAACATTTGATGCGGAGACAATCACATGCTGCAGTTCAGTTGTAGCAAACCATTGATGCGGAGACAATCACATGCTGCAGTTCAGTTGTAGCAAACCTTTGATGCGGAGACAATCATATTCTGCAGTTCATTTGTAGCAAACTTTTGATGAGGAGACAATCATATTCTGCAGTTCAGTTGTAGCAAACCTTTGATGCGGAGACAATCACATGCTGCAGTTCAGTTGTAGCAAACTTTTGATAGGGAGACAATCATATTCTGCAGTTCAGTTGTAGCAAACCTTTGATGCGGAGATAATCACATGCTGCAGTTCGGTTGTAGCAAACCTTTGATGCGGAGACAATCATATTCTGCAGTTCAGTTGTAGCAAACATTTGATGCGGAGACAATCACATGCTGCAGTTCAGTTGTAGCAAACCTTTGATGCGGAGACAATCACATGCTGCAGTTCAGTTGTAGCAAACCTTTGATGCGGAGACAATCATATTCTGCAGTTCAGTTGTAACAAACGTTTGATGAGGAGACAATCATATTTTGCAGTTCAGTTGTAGCAAACCTTTGATGCGGATACAATCACATGCTGCAGTTCAGTTGTAGCAAACTTTTGATAGGGAGACAATCATATTCTGCAGTTCAGTTGTAGCAAACCTTTGATGCGGAGATAATCACATGCTGCAGTTCGGTTGTAGCAAACCTTTGATGCGGAGACAATCATATTCTGCAGTTCAGTTGTAGCAAACCTTTGATGCGGAGACAATCACATGCTGCAGTTCGGTTGTAGCAAACCTTTGATGCGGAGACAATCACATGCTGCAGTTCAGTTGTAGCAAACCTTTGATGCGAAGACAATCACATGCTGCAGTTCGGTTGTAGCAAACCTTTGATGCGGAGACAATCATATTCTGCAGTTCAGTTGTAGCAAACCTTTGATGCGGATACAATCACATGCTGCAGTTCAGTTGTAGCAAACTTTTGATAGGGAGACAATCATATTCTGCAGTTCAGTTGTAGCAAACCTTTGATGCGGAGATAATCACATGCTGCAGTTCGGTTGTAGCAAACCTTTGATGCGGAGACAATCATATTCTGCAGTTCAGTTGTAGCAAACCTTTGATGCGGAGACAATCACATGCTGCAGTTCGGTTGTAGCAAACCTTTGATGCGGAGACAATCACATGCTGCAGTTCAGTTGTAGCAAACCTTTGATGCGAAGACAATCACATGCTGCAGTTAGGTTGTAGCAAACCTTTGATGCGGAGACAATCATATTCTGCAGTTCAGTTGTAGCAAACCTTTGATGCGGAGACAATCATATTCTGCAGTTCAGTTGTAGCAAACCTTTGATGCGGAGACAATCATATTCTGCAGTTCAGTTGTAGCAAACCTTTGATGCGGAGACAATCATATTCTGCAGTTCAGTTGTAGCAAACCTTTGATGCGGAGACAATCATATTCTGCAGTTCAGTTGTAGCAAACCTTTGATGCGGAGACAATCATATTCTGCAGTTCAGTTGTAGCAAACCTTTGATGAGGAGATCGTACCTAATGACGATGAACAATGTGATGTATATACGTACTTGGTCCAGCACATACGAACTTGCTCCCACACATACGAACTTGGTTCGCACATACGAACTTGCTCCCCCACATACGAACTTGCTCCCCCACATACGAACTTGATCCCCCACATACGTATATACATCGTGTATTTATTGACGTGCACAATTTGATTATGTGCATCATTTCAGAAACTAGCTTCAAACACAAACTCAATTCCCATTAAGTACTTGCTGAGTCTGGCATACAGAATTCAATTGTCGGGCATCAAGCGTTGGAACTAGCATATGTTCCCTCCAACTGGTCAGACTTCATACCCTAGTTAGTGTGTGTAAATGTCCATGTAATGATCAGTTTTGTGTTTGTGGCGATCAATACTTGGGAATGACAATATTGTGTTTGGTTGAGTGAGAAAGTCAGCGGGAAATTGATGCCAAGGGAATTCACCGCCATACACATGTATGGTCATTTGTCATTCTCTTTATTCACCGCCATACACATGTATGGTCATCAACATCACATAATGACGTCACCCGTACATAATGATTTCACCAACATATAATGATGTCGCCATCACATTATGACACCAGGACATAATGATGTCACCATCACATAATGACACCATCACATAATAATGTCAGATCACATAATGACGTCACCATCACATAATGATGTCATATCACATAATGACGTCACTATCACATAATGACGTCACTAGTACATAATGATGTCACTAACACATAATGATGTCACTAACACATAATGATCGTGTATGTGCTTGTTGACAAGGTATATACTCTCATCTAGGAGGCTTAAAATGTACATAAGTGGGTCAATCAAACCAGGCACCCTGTGACATGACATCATTGTTAGATAACATACATATAGATATATTTCCCATCAGACGATCAACCATGCAGTCAATCAACTCCTAGGTAACACGTGCTATCAATTGTTGAACAATCGTTCCCTAAAACCTTGTTGATAAAGATAGGTTGATGTTCAATTCAGGTCTAAATCTGAAGGGGGGGGGGTTGCATATGGTCATCGCAAAATTTCTACAACTGACATCAGCTGGATAAAAATGAGAAACACTGTTCTCACATCTAGTTGCGCGTTATGTTCAACCAGAATATTGTTGCTATCATCACTAGACCATCTAATGCAGCTATAGCTGTTACACACTACTGAAACATGCACTGTGTATGGACGTCATGTGAACAAACTAATCACTTTCACACAACGAGTCTCCGAAAAGTTATGAACATCAGATGGCAAGACAAGATTCCAGATACCACTGTCCTTGATAGAGCTGGTATCCTCAGACTTGGCTCTATCCTGATGCAGGCACAGATTCGTTGGGCAGGTCTTTTGGTACGAATGCCAGGCCATCGTCTGCCAAAGAAACATCTCTATGGTGAACTGGAGAACCGTACACGATCTCAAGGTGGCCAAAAGAAGCGCTACAAGGACTCGTTAAAGAACTCACTGAAAACCTTTGAAATAGACCACGATACATGGGAAGAACTTGCACAAAATAGATCTACATGGCGTTCTACAATCAAAAATAGCGCATCATCTTGTGAAAAGAGGAGAAATGCAGCAGCTCCACAGTGGAGAGCAGTCACGGATAGAACAAGATCCGTCTACAGTGGTCATCAAATGCCCGAACTGTACAAGGACATTTACAGCTGGAATAGGGCTCATTAGCCATCTGTCATGTGACGTATTCCTTCCAGAACGTTGTCTTCCCAATGAACTCTCTTAACCTCTCTCTGCCTTGACTTGCATTTTCTAGCGATGTATTCATGTTTTCTTTAATGTCGTCAGTCCATCGTCTTCTTGGTCTGCCCCTTCTCCTCTTCCCAGGTACTCTTCCCTCCATTATTTGTCTTTCTAAACAGTTATGTCTCTTTATATGACCAAACAGGCGTAGTTTTCTTTTTGTTATTGTGTTTAGTAACCAACACTCTGGAATATTCAGTGTGTTTATAATATCTGAGTTTCTGATTTTATCCTTCCATGATATTCAAAGTATCTTCCTGTAGCATTTCAGCTCAAAAGCGTTCCTCTTTGTCGCTGTTTTACTTAGAGTCCATGTTTCACAACCGTATGTTGCAACCGGGAAAATAAAAGTTCGTAACATTAGCACTTTCGTTTCTATTTTGTTGTTTTTCCATATGTTTTTCAGCCGTGTTATTTTGCAATATGCCATTGCCAATCTCTTCCTTATTTCTGCCATGCAGTCTCCTGCACCGTTGATGTTTGCTCCTAAGTATTCAAATTTATCCACACATTCTATCTCGGTATTGTCTATTCTGATTTTTGGTTGTTGTGTTGTTATATCTGTTGACATGATTTTTGTTTTCTGCGTGTTTAAATACAAATTTTGTGCTTCGCTATATTTCTTTGTGTTCTTGATTAGTTGTTCCAATCCCTTTATATCGTTTGAAATAAGTACTGTGTGGTCTGCGTACCGTAGTTCCGGGATTAGGAATCCACCTATGTTTAAAGCGTGGTAGTCAGTGTTGTGTATGTCTTCTCTCACGTTCCTCATTATACTTTCAGCGTAGATGTTGAACAGGTATGGGGATAGTGTGCACCCTTGCCTTACTCCACTCTGTACCTCAAACCACTCTGAGAGATCGTCCTCTAACTTCACTGCAGCCTTTTGATCTTGGTAAAGTTCCTCTATTAGATGAATCAGATGACTTGGGGAAGCCCATGCTGTTCATTATCTCCCATAGTTGCTGGTGTTGGACGCAGTCGAACGCTTTTGAGTAATCTATGAAACACATATGCAGGTCAGTTGAAAATTCCCTACACTTTCCTATGATCAATCTCATGTTAAGAATGTGATCTCTTGTTCCTCTGCCCGATCTGAAACCAGCCTGTGTTTCATTTATCTCCATCTCTAATTTCTGTTTGATTCTTTGCATTATGATGTTTAACATTATTTTACTTGCTTGACTTATAAGGGCTATAGTTCGGTAGTTAGAGAAAATCTGAAGGTCGCATTTTTTTGGGAGGGGTATATATAAGGTTTTTTTTCCATTCATCCGGCCATGTACCGCTTTCCCATATTTTGCAGCAGAGTTTGTGGTAAATCTTGATTCCGGCCTCGCCGCCTGCGTGTATCATTTCTGTTGTTAAGCCATCATTGCCTGGGGCTTTACATTTGTTTAAACTTTCTATTGCGTTTCTTACTTCTTCCATTGTGGGTTCTGTCTCCTTTTCATATTCGTTTATTGTTCTGTTTTTTGGTTTTTCGTGGGTCATTATACATCTCACTGCAGTATTCCTTCCATCTATGTAAGATATGTTTCCCTTCTGTTAGTATGTTTCCTTGTTTATCTTTCAGCACTTTTAATGATGGTTGAGGTTTGCTGTCTCTTAGGTGTCGTACATTTTCGAACATCGTTTTACTGTTACCTTGGCTTTTCTGCCCTTCTATTTCCAGGCATATTTTGTTTATGTAGTTTTGCTTGTCCTGTCTAATTCTTCTTTGTATATCTCTTGACATGATTCTATAATTTGTTCTGTTTTTACAATTATTTTTAATGTGTCTTCTTTCTTGGATAATGCTCATAGTTTCTTCTGATATATACTCTTTCTTCTTCCTGCTCTTTTTGTGTAGCATGTTTTTTGCACAGTTATTGAAAATGTCACTTATTTTGTTTTCAAGTTCATTTGGAGAGTATTCTTCTTGTATTTCTAGTAATTTTTCGAATTTGTTTTGAATTTCGATGTTGTATTTTTTCGGTATTGACGTCATATCGTATCTGGTAATCATTGAAGTTTTTGTTGTCTTTTTTATCTTTACCTTGAACTTTGCGATGAGTAACTCTTGATCAGTGTCGCAGTCTGCGCCTGGTAGTGTCTTGCATTGAAGAATGTTTGTTTTCTATCTTTGCTCTATTAGTATGTAATCTTTTTGGTTTCTGGTCTTTCCGTCTGGCGACGTCCAGGTGTATAGTCTTCTAGAGTGTTGTCTGACAAATGTATTCATTACAGCTAGGCTGTTCAGAGAAAAAGTTCGGTTAATCCATTGGAAATTTCTAGGCACAATATTCCCGTAGGTTGCCATTACTTTCAGGAAGGAACAACCGTTAATCGAGCACCGTAAAGAGAACACGTTCGTTCTAATGAACTCATAATCAAGGACATAACTATAATTATATTTTCACAAGTGGATGTAACAAATGGTCATCATCATCATGTGATGGACGAACAACACAGCATCTATGTGTGTGAGTACAACCAAGATGATGTTCTCGTTCGCATCTAGCTTCTCAGTGACATTCTGACATCAGGGGTAGCTGAGCACTTGAACATTCTGACATCAGGGGTAGCTGAGTACTTGAACATTCTGACATCAGGGGTAGCTGAGTACTTGAACATTCTGACATCAGGGGTAGCTGAGCACTTGAACATTCTGACATCAGGGGTAGCTGAGTACTTGAACATTCTGACATCAGGGGTAGCTGAGCACTTGAACATTCTGACATCAGGGGTAGCTGAGTACTTGAACATTCTGACATCAGGGGTAGCTGAGCACTTGAACATTCTGACATCAGGGGTAGCTGAGCACTTGAACATTCTGACATCAGGGGTAGCTGAGCACTTGAACATTCTGACATCAGGGGTAGCTGAGCACTTGAACATTCTGACATCAGGGGTAGCTGAGCACTTGAACATTCTGACATCAGGGGTAGCTGAGCACTTGAACATTCTGGCATCAGGGGTAGCTGAGCACTTGAACATTCTGACATCAGGGGTAGCTGAGCACTTGAACATTCTGACATCAGGGGTAGCTGAGTACTTGAACATTCTGACATCAGGGGTAGCTGAGCACTTGAACATTCTGACATCAGGGGTAGCTGAGCACTTGAACATTCTGACATCAGGGGTAGCTGAGCACTTGAACATTCTGACATCAGGGGTAGCTGAGTACTTGAACATTCTGACATCAGGGGTAGCTGAGCACTTGAACATTCTGACATCAGGGGTAGCTGAGTACTTGAACCTGACATCAGGGGTAGCTGAGTACTTGAACATTCTGACATCAGGGGTAGCTGAATACTTGAACATTCTGACATCAGGGGTAGCTGAGTACTTGAACATTCTGACATCAGGGGTAGCTGAGTACTTGAACATTCTGACATCAGGGGTAGCTGAGTACTTGAACATTCTGACATCAGGGGTAGCTGAGTACTTGAACATTCTGACATCAGGGGTAGCTGAGCACTTGAACATTCTGACATCAGGGGTAGCTGAGTACTTGAACATTCTGACATCAGGGGTAGCTGAGCACTTGAACATTCTGACATCAGGGGTAGCTGAGTACTTGAACATTCTGACATCAGGGGTAGCTGAGTACTTGAACATTCTGACATCAGGGGTAGCTGAGTACTTGAACATTCTGACATCAGGGGTAGCTGAGTACTTGAACATTCTGACATCAGGGGTAGCTGAGTACTTGAACATTCTGACATCAGGGGTAGCTGAGTACTTGAACATTCTGACATCAGGGGTAGCTGAGTACTTGAACATTCTGACATCAGGGGTAGCTGAGCACTTGAACATTCTGACATCAGGGGTAGCTGAGTACTTGAACATTCTGACATCAGGGGTAGCTGAGTACTTGAACATTCTGACATCAGGGGTAGCTGAGCACTTGAACATTCTGACATCAGGGGTAGCTGAGTACTTGAACATTCTGACATCAGGGGTAGCTGAGTACTTGAACATTCTGACATCAGGGGTAGCTGAGCACTTGAACATTCTGACATCAGGGGTAGCTGAGTACTTGAACATTCTGACATCAGGGGTAGCTGAGTACTTGAACATTCTGACATCAGGGGTAGCTGAGTACTTGAACATTCTGACATCAGGGGTAGCTGAGTACTTGAACATTCTGACATCAGGGGTAGCTGAGTACTTGAACATTCTGACATCAGGGGTAGCTGAGTACTTGAACATTCTGACATCAGGGGTAGCTGAGTACTTGAACATTCTGACATCAGGGGTAGCTGAGTACTTGAACATTCTGACATCAGGGGTAGCTGAGTACTTGAACATTCTGACATCAGGGGTAGCTGAGCACTTGAACATTCTGACATCAGGGGTAGCTGAGTACTTGAACATTCTGACATCAGGGGTAGCTGAGCACTTGAACATTCTGACATCAGGGGTAGCTGAGTACTTGAACATTCTGACATCAGGGGTAGCTGAGTACTTGAACATTCTGACATCAGGGGTAGCTGAGTACTTGAACATTCTGACATCAGGGGTAGCTGAGTACTTGAACATTCTGACATCAGGGGTAGCTGAGTACTTGAACATTCTGACATCAGGGGTAGCTGAGTACTTGAACATTCTGACATCAGGGGTAGCTGAGTACTTGAACATTCTGACATCAGGGGTAGCTGAGCACTTGAACATTCTGACATCAGGGGTAGCTGAGTACTTGAACATTCTGACATCAGGGGTAGCTGAGTACTTGAACATTCTGACATCAGGGGTAGCTGAGCACTTGAACATTCTGACATCAGGGGTAGCTGAGTACTTGAACATTCTGACATCAGGGGTAGCTGAGTACTTGAACATTCTGACATCAGGGGTAGCTGAGTACTTGAACATTCTGACATCAGGGGTAGCTGAGTACTTGAACATTCTGACATCAGGGGTAGCTGAGTACTTGAACATTCTGACATCAGGGGTAGCTGAGTACTTGAACATTCTGACATCAGGGGTAGCTGAGTACTTGAACATTCTGACATCAGGGGTAGCTGAGTACTTGAACATTCTGACATCAGGGGTAGCTGAGTACTTGAACATTCTGACATCAGGGGTAGCTGAGTACTTGAACATTCTGACATCAGGGGTAGCTGAGTACTTGAACATTCTGACATCAGGGGTAGCTGAGTACTTGAACATTCTGACATCAGGGGTAGCTGAGTACTTGAACATTCTGACATCAGGGGTAGCTGAGTACTTGAACATTCTGACATCAGGGGTAGCTGAGTACTTGAACATTCTGACATCAGGGGTAGCTGAGTACTTGAACATTCTGACATCAGGGGTAGCTGAGTACTTGAACATTCTGACATCAGGGGTAGCTGAGCACTTGAACATTCTGACATCAGGGGTAGCTGAGTACTTGAACATTCTGACATCAGGGGTAGCTGAGTACGTGAACATTCTGACATCAGGGGTAGCTGAGTACTTGAACATTCTGACATCAGGGGTAGCTGAGCACTTGAACATTCTGACATCAGGGGTAGCTGAGCACTTGAACATTCTGACATCAGGGGTAGCTGAGCACTTGAACATTCTGACATCAGGGGTAGCTGAGCACTTGAACATTCTGACATCAGGGGTAGCTGAGCACTTGAACATTCTGACATCAGGGGTAGCTGAGCACTTGAACATTCTGACATCAGGGGTAGCTGAGTACTTGAACATTCTGACATCAGGGGTAGCTGAGTACGTGAACATTCTGACATCAGGGGTAGCTGAGTACTTGAACATTCTGACATCAGGGGTAGCTGAGCACTTGAACATTCTGACATCAGGGGTAGCTGAGCACTTGAACATTCTGACATCAGGGGTAGCTGAGCACTTGAACATTCTGACATCAGGGGTAGCTGAGCACTTGAACATTCTGACATCAGGGGTAGCTGAGTACTTGAACATTCTGACATCAGGGGTAGCTGAGCACTTGAACATTCTGACATCAGGTTAGCTGAGTACTTGAACATTCTGACATCAGGGGTAGCTGAGTACTTGAACATTCTGACATCAGGGGTAGCTGAGTACTTGAACATTCTGACATCAGGGGTAGCTGAGTACTTGAACATTCTGACATCAGGGGTAGCTGAGTACTTGAACATTCTGACATCAGGGGTAGCTGAGCACTTGAACATTCTGACATCAGGGGTAGCTGAGTACTTGAACATTCTGACATCAGGGGTAGCTGAGTACGTGAACATTCTGACATCAGGGGTAGCTGAGTACTTGAACATTCTGACATCAGGGGTAGCTGAGCACTTGAACATTCTGACATCAGGGGTAGCTGAGCACTTGAACATTCTGACATCAGGGGTAGCTGAGCACTTGAACATTCTGACATCAGGGGTAGCTGAGCACTTGAACATTCTGACATCAGGGGTAGCTGAGCACTTGAACATTCTGACATCAGGGGTAGCTGAGTACGTGAAAATTCTGACATCAGGGGTAGCTGAGTACTTGAACATTCTGACATCAGGGGTAGCTGAGTACGTGAAAATTCTGACATCAGGGGTAGCTGAGTACTTGAACATTCTGACATCAGGGGTAGCTGAGCACTTGAACATTCTGACATCAGGGGTAGCTGAGCACTTGAACATTCTGACATCAGGGGTAGCTGAGTACGTGAAAATTCTGACATCAGGGGTAGCTGAGTACTTGAACATTCTGACATCAGGGGTAGCTGAGCACTTGAACATTCTGACATCAGGGGTAGCTGAGTACGTGAAAATTCTGACATCAGGGGTAGCTGAGTACTTGAACATTCTGACATCAGGGGTAGCTGAGCACTTGAACATTCTGACATCAGGGGTAGCTGAGCACTTGAACATTCTGACATCAGGGGTAGCTGAGCACTTGAACATTCTGACATCAGGGGTAGCTGAGTACGTGAAAATTCTGACATCAGGGGTAGCTGAGTACTTGAACATTCTGACATCAGGGGTAGCTGAGCACTTGAACATTCTGACATCAGGGGTAGCTGAGTACGTGAAAATTCTGACATCAGGGGTAGCTGAGTACTTGAACATTCTGACATCAGGGGTAGCTGAGCACTTGAACATTCTGACATCAGGGGTAGCTGAGTACGTGAAAATTCTGGCCTGTGTCTAATGAAAAAGTCCTTTCATTAACGACACGAGTCAATATTAGTTGTGCTATATTAGAATGTGAGATCATGGAACAATGTTGGTTGTTCTATATTAGAATGTGCGATCATGGAACAATGTTGGTTGTTCTATATTAGAATGTGAGATCATGGAACAATGTTGGTTGTTCTATATTAGAATGTGAGATCATGGAACAATGTTGGTTGTTCTATATTAGAATGTGAGATCATGGAACAATGTTGGTTGTGCTATATTAGAATGTGAGATCGTGGGAAAATGTTGGATGTTCCTGTTCTGATGAGATGATTCATACCCCAACATGCGGAGACAAATCTTCTCAATGGTCACCTACTCTTTATGTCTACATCCATGTGTGTATATGTGTGTATATGTGTACATGTGTGTATATGTGTGCATGTGTGTATATGTGTGCATGTGTGTATATGTGTGCATGTGTGTGTATATCCCTATCAGTATGTGTTTGGTTTGGACATGTGATGAGACACGATCCACTTTCTACAATTATTTTGCTAGGAAATGTCCAGGGTGGAAGGAGAAGAGAGGTCCAGGGAGATTTCCGAATTCTGAATTGATAACATCAATAAGTTGTCTGGACATGATTTTTCTACACTTCTCGGGATGACTGAGGACCGAGATGTTGGAGAGTTATTTCTGCTGATGTCTCCAGTGTGACACCACTGATGTTTCCAGTGTAACACCACTGATGTCTCCAGTGTGACACCATTGATGTCTCCAGTGTGGCACCACTGATGTCTCCAATGTGACACCACTGATGTCTCCAATGTGACACCACTGATGTCTCCAGTGTGACACCACTGATGTATCCAGTGTGACAACACTGATGTATCCAGTGTGACACCACTGATATCTCCAATGAGACACCAATGATGTCTCCAGTGTGACACCACTGATGTCTCCAATGTGGCACCACTGATGTCTCCAGTGTGACACCACTGGTGTCTCCATTTTGACACCACTGATGTCTCCAGTGTGACACCACTGATGTCTCCAGTGTGACACCACTGATGTCTCCAGTGTGACACCACTGATGTCTCCAGTGTGACACCACTCATGTCTCCAATGTGACACCACTGATCTCTCCAATGTGACACCACTGATGTCTCCAATGTGACACCAATGATGTCTCCGGTGTGACACCACTGATGTCTCCGGTGTGACACCACTGATGTCTCCGGTGTGACACCACTGATGTCTCCGGTGTGACACCACTGATGTCACCTGTGTGACACCACTGATCTCTCCAATGTGACACCACTGATGTCTCCAATGTGACACCACTGATGTCTCCAATGTGACACCACTGATGTCTCCATTGTGACACCACTGATGTCTCCAGTGTGACACCACTGATGTCTCCAGTGTGACACCACTGATGTCTCCGGTGTGACACCACTGATGTCTCCAGTGTGACACCACTGATGTCTCCAGTGTGACACCACTGATGTCTCCAGTGTGACACCACTGATGTCTCCAGTGTGACACCACTGATGTCTCCGGTGTGACACCACTGATGTCTCCGGTGTGACACCACTGATGTCTCCGGTGTGACACCACTGATGTCTCCGGTGTGACACCACTGATGTCACCTGTGTGACACCACTGATCTCTCCAATGTGACACCACTGATGTCTCCAATGTGACACCACTGATGTCTCCAATGTGACACCACTGATGTCTCCATTGTGACACCACTGATGTCTCCAGTGTGACACCACTGATGTCTCCAGTGTGACACCACTGATGTCTCCGGTGTGACACCACTGATGTCTCCAGTGTGACACCACTGATGTCTCCGGTGTGACACCACTGATGTCACCTGTGTGACACCACTGATGTCTCCAATGTGACACCGCTGATGTCTCCAATGTGGCACCACTGATGTCTCCAGTGTGACACCACTGATGTCTCCGGTGTGACACCACTGATGGCTCCGGTGTGACACCACTGATGTCTCCAGTGTGACACCACTGATGTCTCCAGTGTGACACCACTGATGTCTCCAGTGTGACACCACTCATGTCTCCAATGTGACACCACTGATCTCTCCAATGTGACACCACTGATGTCTCCAATGTGACACCAATGATGTCTCCGGTGTGACACCACTGATGTCTCCGGTGTGACACCACTGATGTCTCCGGTGTGACACCACTGATGTCTCCGGTGTGACACCACTGATGTCACCTGTGTGACACCACTGATCTCTCCAATGTGACACCACTGATGTCTCCAATGTGACACCACTGATGTCTCCAATGTGACACCACTGATGTCTCCATTGTGACACCACTGATGTCTCCAGTGTGACACCACTGATGTCTCCAATGTGACACCACTGATGTCTCCAATGTGACACCACTGATCTCTCCAATGTGACACCACTGATGTCTCCAATGTGACACCACTACGACCATTGCTGTTTATGAGTCTTTATTATTATTATTATTATTATTATTATTATTATTATTATTATTATTATTATTTTGCCCATCTGTCATTGTGCGTTTAATTGTGATTTATTTGTCCTGGACTGTTTCTATTCATATTTATGTCTCTGTTTTCAGAACATGCAGCTGGTTACAGGTCGAAACAAGTCACGTGATTGTGACTGCTGATACACGTATGACAGTTTACTTCAAATATTATGACTTGCAGACTGCGTCATTCATCTTAAATAATACTATTTTGTTTCTGTATTCGTCCTGTCATCTATCTATCTATCTATCTATACGATGTGGTCCTTGTTTGCCTTGCGACATCAGGGTTAGAAGAGTTCTCTGGAGATGGCCTTCCTGTGCGCTGTTTGTAAGTTTGTTCTGTGGCTTCTTTGATTTCTGTGGTCAATCTATTACATGGTCTGCCTCTGGCTTTATAGCTGTCTGTTGATAGTCTGGAAATATGTGAAAACTACTAGATCAAAACACAACAGATCAAGTGGTTTTCACACACTTGCAGACTACCAGCAGACCGCATGCCATAGATTCGTCTTGTCTTCAGACATTCAAATATTTGGATAAAGTCTGGTCAGTAAATGTGAATGACACAGTCCGCGGGCCTTTATGTCTGAAGTTGGCTATGCATGTTCTGAGTTGCACCATAGATGGAACATGGTAGCATAAGTTAGAGTTACCACGATAATGGAAGCTATCAACACAGATACAACATGGAAGCTATCATCACAGATACAACACTGAATGGACTGGTCTGTATAACGATAAGGTTGTGTGTGTGTGTGTGCTAGGGGCAGGCTGTCCATCTTATCAGTCTGTTTATATATGTTTATCATCTTATCAGTCTGTTTATATATGTTTATCATCTTATCAGCGTGTTTATATATGTTTCCCATCCCAAGAGTATAGTTTTATATTTTCATCAATCACATGTATAGTTTTATGTTTTCGGTAATCACATGTTTAGTTGTATGTTTTCAGTAATCACATGTTTAGTTGTATGTTTTCAGTAATCACATGTTTAGTTGTATGTTTTCAGTAATCACATGTTTAGACCCTGCAAACAAGATTACTTTACATACATAGCGTATAAGCCTGTTTCTACTCGCTGTATGTGTCTGTGTGTATATATATATCTGTGCTGTGATATATGTACTGTTGTACCCACTGTTCTACACAAAATATAATCACCGTATTACCTTAACCCCGACTTACATGGTTCGAGCGGATCAGCATGTTTGTCATCATCCTGAACTGCATCACGTTGGGAATGTACCAGCCGTGCAACGATGAGTTGTGTGCCACCATCAGATGCCGCGTTCTCGAAGGCTTTGATCACTTTATCTTCGCTTTCTTCGCCATTGAGATGATCATTAAAATGATCGCCATGGGCGTATACGGCAAGGAGACCTACCTGGCAGATTCTTGGAATCGTTTGGATTGTTTTATCGTGGTGGCGGGGTAAGTCTTATTATACTCTGTGTGTCGGATGTTGTGGGATCGTTTATGTCATTTAGATTTTTCTTATGTCATTTAGGTTGTACGAATATTAGTTATGCTAGGTGATCGGCTGCCGAAGATATGTCACAAAACACATGTCATCTAGAATAGTTGATATGTCAACACGACATGTCATCTAGAATAGTTGATATGTCAACAAGACATGTCATCTAGAATAGTTGATATGTCAACAAGACATGTCATCTAGAATAGTTGATATGTCAACAAGACATGTCATCTAGAATAGTTGATATGTCAACAAGACATGTCATCTAGAATAGTTGATATGTCAACAAGACATGTCATCTAGAATAGTTGATATAGGGCATATATGTTTTCTATAATACTTTATACGAGATGACATCTGAAATATTTGATATTAAAATGTCATCTAAATAGTTGATAGGAAATGTCATCTAGAAATATTAAAATGAAATGGCATCTGTAATAGTTTATATGAAATGTCATGCTAGACGCTTGCCATGAATTATCTAGAAGGAGTGACATGTAATGTCATCTAGAATAGTTGATGTTAAAGTCATCTAGAAAGTTGATATTAAGGCCATCTAAAATATATGATACTAATGTCATCAAAGTTAGGTGACACATAATGACATCTCTATCATATGAGACAAGTAATGACATCTCTATCATATTTGTCAAGTAATGACATCTCTATCATATGAGAAGAGTAATGACATCTCTATCATATGAGAAGAGTAATGACATCTCTATCATATTTGTCAAGTAATGACATCTCTATCATATGTGACAAGGAAAGACATCCATCATATCTGATAAGTAATGACATATCTATTATATGTGACAGGTAATGACATCTCTATCATATGTGACAAGTAATGACATCTCTATCATATGTGACAAGTAATGACATCTGTTCTGTAACAAGTAATGACATCTGTCCTGTGATGTAATGAGATATGTAATGTGACAAGTAATGACATCTGTCGTGTGATAAGTAATGACATTTATATGACAAGTAATAGCATCTATCATATGCGACAAGAAACGACATCTAATGACATCAGAGACATTGTTCATGTCGTTATGTCATTTTGTGTCATCAATAGCGTGTGGTATAACATGTCATCAATAGCGTGTGGTATAACATGTCCTCAATAGTGTGTGGTATAACATGTCATCAATAGCGTGTGGTATAACGTCATCAATAGCGTGTGGTATAACATGTCATCAATAGCGTGTGGTATAACATGTCATCAATAGCGTGTGGTATAACGTCATCAATAGCGTGTGGTATAACATGTCATCAATAGCGTGTGGTATAACGTCATCAATAGTGTATAATAAATAGAATTGTTAAATGTTCACATGTAGTTACCTCCTCTTTGACAACTTTCACCAACTGTGCTATTTGACAACTTTCACCAACTGTGCTATTTGACAACTTTCACCAGTTGTGTTATTTTAGCAGTAATATTTAGTATTATATGTATCGAAAGTATTTGACAATTAGAATTGTCAACTAAAATATTTGACACGTAGATTTCCATATCAACATTTTTGACTTATGTTTTTCTCATAAAAATTATTTCACACATTGTGTTCTTAACTAACATTGATAATCAGTTTTCTCATATACAATATTTTACATGTAATTTTATCATTTTAAATTAACTTTGACAAGTTCTTTTCTCATATCACATATTTGTCACGTAATTTTCTCATACAGAATATTTAAGACATAGTTTTCTGGACTAAAATATGTGATAATTAGTTTTCTCCACAAAACATTTTTGACAAGTAATTATATCATATAAAATATTTGTCACGTTCTTTTCTCAAATGAAATGTTTGACAAGTAGCTTTTGTCAACTGAGATTGTTTGACAAGTAGTTATTTCAACTAGGATGTTTGACAAGTAGCTTTTTAAACTAGGATGTTTGACAAGTAATCGTTTTTCAAATAGGATGTCTGGTAGGTAATTTTTTTTAAACTAGGATGTTTGACAAGTAGTATTTTTAACAATGATTTTTGGCAAGTAGTTTTATCCACTAGGATGTGTTATAAGTTGTATCAACTTGGATATGTGACAAATAGTATTGTCAAGTAGAATCTAAAAAATATTGTTTTTCCCTGATCAATGAATGTTGAATGTTGGTTTTTGATAAATGTACAACATAAATGTTCACGGTGTTGTACTCGGGAATAGAGCCACACTTCAGTTCACCCCCGCCCTCCCCCAAATGTATATTTCCATTTTAGCAATATTAGGAGTTATCAACGCTTTTACAGCCATGACTTGCAAGATGTCATATGTCAACAGAAGATGTCATATGTCAACACAAGATGTCATATGTCAACACAAGATGTCATATGTCAACACAAGATGTCATATGTCAACACACGATGTCATATGTCAACACATGATATCGTATCTCAATACAAGATGATATGTAGACTAAATGCGGCGATAGGATGAGATTTATGTGGGGACATATTGTGACTGTAGATTTTATGTGGGGACATATTGGGACTGTAGATTTTTTGTGGGGACATATTGGGACTGTATATTTTATGTGGGGACATATTGTGACTGTAGATTTTATGTGGGGACATATTGGGACTTTAGATTTTATGTGGGGACATATTGGGACTGTAGTTTTTTGTGGGGACATATTGGGACTGTAGATTTTATGTGGGGACATATTGGGACTGTAGATTTTATGTGGGGACATATTGGGACTGTAGATTTTATGTGGGGACATATTGTGACTGTAGATTTTATGTGGGGACATATTGGGACTGTAGATTTTATGTGGGGACATATTGAGACTGTAGATTTTTTTGTGGGGACATATTGGGACTGTAGATTTTATGTGGTGACATATTGGGACTGTAGATTGTATGTTGGGACATATTGGGACTGTAGATTTTATGTGGGGACATATTGGGGCTGTAGATTGTATATGGGGACATATTGTGACTGTAAACTAAATGTGACAATAGGTTGAGACTGTAAACTAAATGTGACAATATATTGTGACTGTAAACTAAATGTGACAATAGATTAGGACTGTAAAGTAAATGTGACAATAGATTGGTACTGTAAACTAAATGTGACAATAGGTTGAGACTGTAAACTAAATGTGACAATATATTGAGACTGTAAACTAAATGTGACAATAGATTGGGACCGTAAACTAAATGTAACAAAATATTGGATGTAGTATTAATGAGATATCTAAAATAAAATGATATAAACATATAGTGAGAAATGATATAAACATATCGTGAGAAATGATATAAACATATCGTGAGAAATGATATAAACATATCGTGAGAAATGATATAAACATATCGTCAGAAATGATATAAACATATCGTTAGAAATGATATAAACATATCGTGAGAAATGATATAAACATATCGTCAGAAATGATATAAACATATCGTTAGAAATGATATAAACATGTGGTTAGATATGAAGAGATTGCAAGACCTGTTGGAACAACGTCTGTGCTGAAATATATGGAAAAATTGAGACTGAAATGTCACATCGTTCTGCTACCAAATGTGATCGAAGCCATAAGTGTCCACCAGCGAAATGGTTCGGCCACTTAGTACGATTGAACCCATAGTGGCCAGCAACAAAGGAATACAGTAAGAGAATGGAAAATGAGGCAGAGTAAGACCCAGACGCGTGTGGATTGAAGGAGTTACCGAAGTCTTGGACGTTGCGGTATTACCATATACGGTATTAGGCGGCCAGACGTGTCACTGCCGAAACACAATTGGTCATTCAATCCGGCGACACCTGACACATTAACGGCAGAGAAAATCCAATAGAGCTAGAATAAAGATAACGGTTATATGCAAAAATAAGAACTAATATATGCAAAAATAAGAACTAATATATGCAAAAATAAGAACTAATATATGCAAAAATAAGAACTAATATATGCAAAAATAAGAACTAATATATGCAAAAATAAGAACTAATATATGCAAAAATAAGAACTAATATATGCAATAACAAGAACTAATATATGCAAAAATAAGAACTAATATATGCAAAAATAAGAACTACTATATGCAAAAATAAGAACTAATATATGAAAAATAAGAAATAATATATGCAATAATAAGAACTAATATATGCAAAAATAAGAACTAATATATGCAAAAATAAGAACTAATATATGCAAAAATAAGAACTAATATATGCAAAAATAAGAACTAATATATGCAAAAATAAGAACTAATATATGCAAAAATAAGAAGTAATATATGCAAAAATAAGAACTAATATATGCAATAATAAGAACTAATATATGCAAAAATAAGAACTAATATATGCAATAACAAGAACTAATATATGCAAAAATAAGAACCAATATATGCAAAAATAAGAACTAATATATGCAATAACAAGAACTAATATATACTAAAATAAGAACTAATATATGCAAAAATAAGAACTAATATATGCAATAATAAGAACTAATATATGCAAAAATAAGAAATAATATATGCAAAAATAAGAACTAATATATGCAAAAATAAGAACTAATATATGCAAAAACAAGACCTAATATATGCAAAAAATAAGAAGTAATATATGCAAAAATAAGAACTAATATATGCAATAATAAGAACTAATATATGCAAAAATAAGAACTAATATATGCAATAACAAGAACTAATATATGCTAAAATAAGAACTAATATATGCAAAATTAAGAACTAATATATGCAATAACAAGAACTAATATATACTAAAATAAGAACTAATATATGCAAAAATAAGAACTAATATATGCAAAAATAAGACCTAATATATGCAATAACAAGAACTAATATATACTAAAATAAGAACTAATATATGCAAAAATAAGAACTAATATATGCAAAAATAAGAACTAATATATGTAAAAATAAGAACTAATATATGCAAAAATAAGAACTAATATATGCAAAAATAAGAACTGAAATATGCAAAAATAAGAACATATATGCAAAAATAAGAACTAATATATGCAAAAATAAGAACTAATATATGCAAAAATAAGACCTAATATATGCAAAAAATAAGAAGTAATATATGCAAAAATAAGAACTAATATATGCAATAATAAGAAATAATATATGCAAAAATAAGAACTAATATATGCAATAACAAGAACTAATATATGCTAAAATAAGAACTAATATATGCAAAAATAAGAACTAATATATGCAATAACAAGAACTAATATATACTAAAATAAGAACTAATATATGCAAAAATAAGAACTAATATATGCAAAAATAAGAACTAATATATACTAAAATAAGAACTAATATATGCAAAAATAAGAACTAATATATGCAAAAATAAGAACTAATATATGTAAAAATAAGAACTAATATATGCAAAAATAAGAACTAATATATGCAAAAATAAGAACTGAAATATGCAAAAATAAGAACATATATGCAAAAATAAGAACTGATATATGCAAAAAATAAGAAGTAATATATGCAAAAATAAGAACTAATATATGCAATAATAAGAACTAATATATGCAATAATAAGAACTAATATATGCAAAAATAGGAACTAATATATGCAATAATAAGAACTAATATATGCAAAAATAAGAACTAATATATGCAAAAATAAGAAATAATATATGCAAAAATAAGAACTAATATATGCAATAACAAGAACTAATATATGCTAAAATAAGAACTAATATATGCAAAAATAAGAACTAATATATGCAATAACAAGAACTAATATATACTAAAATAAGAACTAATATATGCAAAAATAAGAACTAATATATGCAAAAATAAGAACTAATATATACTAAAATAAGAACTAATATATGCAAAAATAAGAACTAATATATGCAAAAATAAGAACTAATATATGTAAAAATAAGAACTAATATATGCAAAAATAAGAACTAATATATGCAAAAATAAGAACTGAAATATGCA
Organism: Meghimatium bilineatum; assembly: GCA_034231615.1. Classification (NCBI taxonomy): domain Eukaryota; kingdom Metazoa; phylum Mollusca; class Gastropoda; order Stylommatophora; family Philomycidae; genus Meghimatium; species Meghimatium bilineatum. The sequence goes on from CM067320.1 coordinate 86,367,418, forward strand.
AAAATAAGAACATATATGCAAAAATAAGAACTGATATATGCAAAAAATAAGAAGTAATATATGCAAAAATAAGAACTAATATATGCAATAATAAGAACTAATATATGCAATAATAAGAACTAATATATGCAAAAATAGGAACTAATATATGCAATAATAAGAACTAATATATGCAAAAATAAGAACTAATATATGCAAAAATAAGAACTAATATATGCAATAACACGAACTAATATATGCAAAAATAAGAACTAATATATGCAAAAATAAAAACTAATATATGCAATAACAAGAACTATTATATACAAAAATAAGAACTAATATATGCAAAAATAAGAACTAATATATGCAAAAATAAATACTAATATATGCAATAATAAGAACTAATATGTGCAAAAATAAGAACTAATATATGCAATAATAAGAACTAATATATGCAAAAATAAGAACTAATATATGCAAAAATAAGAACTAATATATGCAATAACAAGAACTAATATATGCAAAAATAAGAACTATTATATGCAAAAATAAGAACTAATATATGCAATAACAAGAACTAATATATACTAAAATAAGAACTAATATATGCAAAAATAAGAACTATTATATGCAATAACAGGAACTAATATATGCAATAAATGAGATTAATATATGTTGTACTGACTTGAAGAATGACTCAAACAACAGAATAGAACATTCAACAGTTGAACTAGAGCAATATTGATAGGTTAGTCTTCTTGACTGTGTCATCGGCTGTCTGCCAGTGTCAGTACTTTTTTAGTTAGAAAGTGTTTGAATTCGTTTAGCAGGTGACCCACGCATGACTTTTTACTCGATGCTTCTGACGAAATAGTTTGTATGTCTCCAGCTTTCTAATATAATATTTATTCGATTCTTTTGTTTACTTAATTATTTATTCGAATATTTTGTTTCTACAACATGTTCAGTTGTTTAGCATAATCTAGATGACATTTATTCTGCATGACAATTATTTAACATTTTTTTACAACGAATGTTTACATAATTTAGTTTACAAATATAGGTGCAAACGTGTACATCAATATTTACAATATTAATTTCCTAATGAAATATCCAATATTTATTTCCTAATGACATATCCAATATTTAATTGTTACTGACATCCAATATTTAAAACAAATTATTAAGTTTACAAAATATATTTGATTTTCATATGGTATATCTACCAGCCCTTAAAACACCCCCACTATTAACCCTCAAGCTGCCATGGTGTCGAAATGGACCACACTGCCAACTTTCAATGTTTACAGTTTATTAAAATTTGCTTAGAGGATATGTTTGATATCTGTATCACAAATACTGTATCACAAATATCTTTTCCAACAACATGCTACAATGAAAAAGAATTGGACAGAAAATTATGTAACATCAAAAACTATAGAACTTGTTACCATTGAATCTATATCATGTGTTACCGGTGAAGCTATAGCACTTTTTTGCAGTGGAGATATATCACTTGTAGGCAGTGGAGATATATCACTTGTAGGCAGTGGAGATATATCACTTGTTAGCAGTAGAGAAATAGCATTTATTACCATTAGAGCTATAGCACTTGTTACCGGTGAGGATATAGCACTTGTTACCGGTGGGGATATAGCACTTGTTACCGGTGGGGATATAGCACTTGTAGGCAGTGGAGATATATCACTTGTTAGCAGTAGAGAAATAGCATTTATTACCATTAGAGCTATAGCACTTGTTACCGGTGAGGATATAGCACTTGTTACCGGTGGGGATATAGCACTTGTTACCGGTGGGGATATAGCACTTGTTACCGGTGTGGTCCAAATGGTTCCATTGTGTTTCTTATAGAAACGTAGCAAACATTGACCGTTAAACGATATGAAACTTGACAACGATATGATACATGGACAGACAACGATATGACACATGGACAGACAACGATATGACACATGGACAGACAACGATATAACTCATGGACAGACAACATACTGAACTGGACAAACCAAGAAGGAACTCGTGTGTTCCACGACAAATGGAAACATTTGGAGATATTTCAACGGCAACATGTCTTTGGAGTTTTCATGTTGGCTGGTGTGTATGTGTCAAAACAGGAAGAAATTGCTCAACTTAGGAATAGGGAACATGGTCGTGCAATATTCTCGAAGGTAAGCTCAACTTAGGAATAGGGAACATGGTCGTGCAATATTCTCGAAGGTAAGCTCAACTTAGGAATAGGGAACATGGTCGTGCAATATTCTCGAAGGTAATGCAACGAAACAGATTCACTGAAATGTCTAGATGTCTGTGATCTGCTAATGTACAAGAGAAGACAACAACGTGAGAAAAAAGAGATACATTTGAGCCAATAAAGCAAGTAGACAACATCTGGGTGAAACAAATGTACAGGACTGATATGTGCCGTCAAGCAATTGATGAGTAATTAGTTACCTTTAGCGGACGATGTCTATTCAAGCAATAAATTCCCTCAAAACCTGGTAAATACGGCATTAAAATATGGTGCTGTTGTGGCAGTCATGCTTCAGATGTTTTGAATATGCAAGTTTACACCGGTAGGAGAACCCGGGCAACCACAAGAAAAAAATAAGCACCGAAAAAGAATTGTACTGGACATGGTGAAAGACTTAGCAAATAGCGGACGGAATGTTACGTGTGACAAGTTTTTTATACAAGTAAATTTAAGTAGGAAGCCAGAGGACAATTTAAAAAAATTCTTGAGATTAACGGGAATTGAACCAGTCCGTTCAACGGCACCAAATCGCCTAGCAACTATTGAACACGCGTTCTTCCGTACTTGACTAACCGTATCTCCAATCACAAGTTTATCTAAAATCATCTAAAAATCACAAATTTGTTTACAAGCTTGAAGTTGGGACAAATATTTAAGGGGAAAAAATTAGAATTTTAAGAACAATAAGAAAAAAAACTGAGTTGAACTTCCAGATGAATTAATTTAAGACAAAAATCGTGCTCAATTTTCTACAAAGTTTTCTTTCACTGATGATGCTGCTGCTGCTGCTGCTGCTTCACTAACATGCCATTGTCTAAAGAAAGGAAAATTAGTTGTACTTCTGAGTACAATGCCTCATCAACCAGATGTGGATCAACCAGATATGGATCAACCAGATATGGATCAACCAGATATGGATCAACCAGATGTGGATCAACCAGATATGGATCAACCAGATGTGGATCAACCAGATGTGGATCAACCAGATATGGATCAACCAGATGTGGATCAACCAGATATGGATCAACCAGATATGGATCAACCAGATATGGATCAACCAGATGTGGATCAACCAGATGTGGATCAACCAGATGTGGATCAACCAGATATGGATCAACCAGATGTGGATCAACCAGATGTGGATCAACCAGATATGGATCAACCAGATATGGATCAACCAGATGTGGATCAACCAGATGTGGATCAACCAGATATGGATCAACCAGATGTGGATCAACCAGATATGGATCAACCAGATGTGGATCAAGATTCTGAGGCCAAGAAAACCATTGATGATAATCGACTACAATCACACGGAGGGTGAAGTGGACAGACAGATCAGATGTTGCACTGTTATTTAGCCACACACAAGAAATAGATGGCACCACCGGTAACATAGTGTGGTCCATGTAGATCCCACCGGTAACATAGTGTGGTCCAATGAGCCCACACCGGTAACAAGTGCTACTAAAAACTCCTGCTAGTTTCCAGGTTAAACAAATGTTTAGATAATTATTTCAACAAGCCATTTGTTCAATTTTCTAAACATTTACTTACTGTTTTATTTCACATATTATTTGTTCAATATTTTTAACCAAATATTTTCGTAACGTAATTCACCCAGAAACAGATATTTCAACAAACTGTGTCCAATATGTTAACATCGTGTTAACTGAAACGTTTCAACCAAGTTATCTGACAATATTTTAACATCGTGTTAACTGAAACATTTCAACCAAGTTATCTGACAATATTTTAACATCGTGTTAACTGAAACATTTCAACCAAGTTATCTGACAATATTTTAACATCGTGTTAACTGAAACATTTCAACCAAGTTATCTGGCAATATTTTAACATCGTGTTACCTGAAACATTTCAACCAAGTTATCTGACAATATTTTAACATCGTGTTAACTGAAACATTTCAACCAATTTATCTGACAATATTTTAACATCGTGTTAACTGAAACATTTCAACCAAGTTATCTGACAATATTTTAACATCGTGTTAACTGAATTAGTTTTCACGACGTTATCTGACAATATTTTAACATAATATTTACTTAATTAGTTTTCACGACGTTATCTGACAATATTTTAACATAATATTTACTTAATTAGTTTTAAGGACGTTATCTGACAATATTTTAACACAATGTTTACTTAATTAGTTCACCAGTCATTCATTTCATTTTCGAATTATAGCTTAGAAATTTTAGTAGAGATTATTCAACCATGATGTACCCTCACGTGATCAGCAACCATTTCAAATTGACATCACACCAATCAATAACAAATGTGGTAGTTGATCCCGTCAAACAACGCTGATCTCGTCTACCCAGACACCGTTATCTCCATTTAGCACGTCCAAGCCTTGGTGTGCACGCGCGGTCACAGATTTGCCAACATTCTACTATCCAATGATGGAAATATGTTTATGTATTGTACTATTTTGGTTGTTATTATTATGTCGGATATGTTAATCGTGTACATTTCACAATAACAAGACCTACTTACAACAATCCATTTCTGCAATATTTCACACAATCTTACGTATTCGATCCTGCATTGTTTCTTGTAAGCGATACTGAAAGGTATCATTGAATACTAATTCCTGCAATCATCAACGTGTTGTCCACTGTACAACCCTCATCCTGGACCACATCTCACCACAACCTGACTACCTGCCTAAAAACCCACCCTGCATTTTTGGTCTTTGTTCAGTGTTCAGTTTAATTTCTGTGTGCGCATATTTTTCTATTAAATAGCATTTGTTAGTCTATCCATCCAATCCAATAGAGATATGTGTATGTGTGTGCTAGCTAGCAATTGTTATATTATTACTTTAAGATCTACATCATATTCTATTTGTTTGTGCTGGCTAGCACGTGTAACAAAATTGTAAAATTAGGTGTGAATAGCAAATGCATGCAATACTACATAGCACATATAGTTGAGATTTGAGCTAGCTAGCACATACAATCTATGTGATACCTGACACGGATAGACATGTGCTAGCTAGCACATACAATATATGTGATATCAGACACAGATATGCATGTTTCCCATGCAGGAAAGCCCTGCTGTACTGAATTGTACATGTATTGAAGATATATGCTAGCCAGCACATGCAGTTGTACTATGTGTACGCAGCACATTAAAAAAATATCCCAGTGCTAGATAGCACATTACAACAGAGTTATAATCAAACATCTTACTTGTTCACAAACCACTATCTCAGTTTGTAGTATGCATTTCTTGTACTATTGTCAGCGTCACTTTCACATTTCAGTCCAAGACGTCCAGAATAATGTCAAATTTTAGTCCAAGACGTCCAGAATAATGTAAAATTTTAGTGCTAGACGTCCAGAGTACTGTCAAATTTTAGTCCAAGACGTCCAGAATATTGTCAAATTTTAGTCCAAGACGTCCAAAATATTGTCAAATTTTAGTCCAAGACGTCCAAAATATTGTCAAATTTTAGTCCAAGACGTCCAGAATAATGTCAAATTTTAGTCCAAGACGTCCAGAATAATGTCAAATTTTTAGTCCAAGACGTCCAGAATAATGTCAAATTTTAGTGCAAGACGTCCAGAATATTGTCAAATTTTAGTCCAATACTTCCGACATATGAGATTTATAACGTTTCTCAAATGTCTGCAGCTAAGATTATACTTTTAAACTTCTCTTAGAAATAATATGGAATACCGTCATTTTGTAATAGAGATGTCATTCGTGCAATACTCTAATAATTCAATCTATTAATTTGTCTCTGATCTCACACTCTAATTAGATAATCTAATCTGATAAGAGACAATCATAGTTTTGTCTCATAGACTGGGCAACTGTCACAACCTAGTATGATAGGCAATTCTCACAACCTATTCTGATAGGCAACTTTCATAACCTACTCTGATAGGCAACTCTCGTATTCTAATATGATAGGCAACTCTCACAACCTACTCTGATAGGCAACTCTCATAACATACTCTGATAGGCAAGTTTCATATCCTAATATCGTAGGCAACTCTCTTAATTCAATCTGATAGGCAACTTTCAGTCTATTTTGGTCTATTCTGATAGGTTACTCTAATAGTAATTGAGTTATTGTGTTCTAATATAAAAGTCTAGTGTACTCTTACAGTCTAGTCTTTGAGTACTTCAAGGCTAGACTCATGGTCTTGTTTGACAAAATATGTATCATTCTGTATACTTCTGTCATTCTTATCAACCGCTGGCATAGAGTTGTATACACCGAGTATCGGGAAACTGGGATTTACACAGAAATATTCAATAATCTAGAAACAGAAACATACAAATAGAAATACTGATTATCTGCAACAGAATCACACACAGACACACATAACTATTCAATTTCTAGAAACAGAAACACACAGAGAAATGTTGAATATCTAAAAACAGATACACAAAGAAATGTTCAATATCTAAAAACAGAATCGTATAGAGAAATGTCGAATATCTAAAAACAGAAACACAGAGAAATGGCGAATATCTAGAAACAGAAACTATTGTCTATTATCTTTCCCCGGGTGGTTTGTTATCCACTCTTTCCATTAAGGGTAGGGGGCGATTAGAGCTCTAGCTTGTGTTTCAAGACCAGATGTGTCGTCTCATCTGTGTTCTGAGTGTTTTTGTTCAAGATTTCCCTGATATTTTCTTAGAAAAGACCTCAATGGATTGTTTGAGATCGCATTGGTCGCTGGTGGAAACACATTTTCTAACATCCAAGACATGGAAGTGAAGAGACTTACAGATTCTCAAAGAATGCTGCGCAAGATAGAAAAGTTCATGCTGAGAAAAGAATGGTGGGACTTACAGATTCTCAAAGAATGCTGCGCAAGATAGAAAAGTTCATGCTGAGAAAAGAATGGTGGGACTTACAGATTCTCAAAGCATGCTGCGCAAGATAGAAAAGTTCATGCTGAGAAAAGAATGGTGGGACTTACAGATTCTCAAAGCATGCTGCGCAAGATAGAAAAGTTCATGCTGAGAAAAGAATGGTGGGACTTACAGATTCTCAAAGCATGCTGCGCAAGATAGAAAAGTTCATGCTGAGAAAAGAATGGTGGGACTTACAGATTCTCAAAGCATGCTGCGCAAGGTAGAAAAGTTCATGCTGAGAAAAGAATGGTGGGACTTACAGATTCTCAAAGCATGCTGCGCAAGATAGAAAAGTTCATGCTGAGAAAAGAATGGTTGGACTTACAGATTCTCAAAGCATGCTGCGCAAGATAGAAAAGTTCATGCTGAGAAAAGAATGGTGGGACTTACAGATTCTCAAAGCATGCTGCGCAAGATAGAAAAGTTCATGCTGAGAAAAGAATGGTGGGACTTACAGATTCTCAAAGCATGCTGCGCAAGATAGAAAAGTTCATGCTGAGAAAAGAATGGTGGGACTTACAGATTCTCAAAGCATGCTGCGCAAGGTAGAAAAGTTCATGCTGAGAAAAGAATGGTGGGACTTACAGATTCTCAAAGCATGCTGCGCAAGGTAGAAAAGTTCATGCTGAGAAAAGAATGGTGGGACTTACAGATTCTCAAAGCATGATGCGCAAGATAGAAAAGTTCATGCTGAGAAAAGAATGGTGGGACTTACAGATTCTCAAAGCATGCTGCGCAAGGTAGAAAAGTTCATGCTGAGAAAAGAATGGTTGGATATTAAATACCTCAGTTGTCCAGAGCATTACATGGATATACTGCCCTGGTCATGCTGGGGTCAAAAGAAACGAGAGAGCCGACTTACTGGCAGGCAATGCGCGACAGACGGCACATTGCTGAGAAGAGATAAAGCAGACTTAATAAAGGCAGTAATAAATGTATTTCAAGACTAAGATGATGTCAATGAGGCTGAGAACGTACACATACAGAGAATGTTAGAAATACGAGTATCTAGAGGTGAAGGGAGTAAAAGTAAATTTTTGTGAATGTCCCGAAGATCACACAATCAACACCTGACTGTGACTCTGAGTCTACATACACTAGGATGGCTGTTGAAACGGAGAGCGGAGCACTTATGGGAATGCCCCCGCGTGCTGTGAAGCCAGTTTCTTATCAAGAATCAAGTGAAGACGAGCACCATATATTTGTCACTCGTGGTCTCGTCCAGTTCATACCTTTAGCCTCAGAATTCTAACACACACAAGTATTGTTGATCTGTACTGGCTACCATCAACTCAAAAACTGTCAGTACAAGATGGATATGTTATATCTTGCAGACATATGATAAAAGATAGTTCATTGTCTAGTTTCTTGCGCACATCCGATCAACATGAAGAGTTTGATTGGCTAATTTCTTGCTACATCCGGCAAACATGAAAGATACGATTGGCTAATTTCTTGGTTTCATTGTGTATTTTTTATATCATGGGTGTTCACAGATGGATCTGTACTTCGTTGGGAAAAAACTTGGGGTTTTATAGCTTGTTCGGTTGTAAAATTATGTCTCTGGTTAGTGTTTTATTGTTATTGCAGCGGTAAAATGATGTAATCTAATATATAGACCAACTAGTGAGAGTATGAAGATGCAGTTCTGACTCTGCAGTGGCTCCTTTCAGATTGACTTTAATAGAGCTGCTATAGTGTCTAATTCTCCGTCGAATGATTCAAAACTCAGTGCCTGTATGAGTAGGTGGTCTCTATAGCATGTTCCAACTGTCTGGATGTCACATGGATTTGCTTGCCAGGACATGCTGGTATTCGCCTACATGAGCGGATGGGCTTGCATCAAATTCATCTATAGTCTGTGAATTGAGAATGGATAAGGGAGACATTCTACAGCTTCTTGGCTTCGATGTAGATACTACTGTAGATGATACATCTGGGATATGGTTGGGAGAATATGGTATTCAGTGTGACACAAGTAGTACTGGGTATCAGAATAGGACACGAATAATACTGGGTATTTGAGAGTAGGACACACATATGAGTATGACTGGGTATCTGAGAGTAGGACACAAATATGACTGGGTATCTGAGAGTAAGACACGAATATGAGTATGACTGGGTATCTGAGAGTAGGACACGAATATGAGTATGACTGGGTATCTGAGAGTAGGACACAAATATGACTGGGTATCTGAGAGTAGGACACAAATATGACTGGGTATCTGAGAGTAGGACACGAATATGAGTATGACTGGGTATCTGAGAGTAGGACACAAATATGACTGGGTATCTGAGAGTAGGACACGAATATGAGTATGACCGGGTATCTGAGAGTAGGGCACGAATATGAGTATGACTGGGTATCTGAGAGTAGGACACGAATAAGACTGGATATCTGAGAGTAGGACACGAATAAGACTGGGTATCTGAGAGCAGGACACGAATAAGAATGGGTATCTGAGAGTATGACACGAATAAAACTGGGTATCTGAAAGTAGAACACGAATATGACTGTGTATCTGAGAGTTGGACATGAATATGAGAATGACTGGGTATCTGAGAGTTGGACATGAATATGAGAATGACTGGGTATCTGAGAGGTGGACATGAATATGAGAATGACTGGGTATCTGAGAGTTGGACATGAATATGACTGGGTATCTGAGAGTTGGACATGAATATAAGTATGATTGGGTATCTGAGAGTAGGCCATTAATATGACTGGGTATCTGAGAGTAGGACACGAATAAGACTGAGGTATCTGTGAGTAGAACACGAATAAGACTGAGTATCTGTGAGTAGGACACGAATAAGACTGAGGTATCTGTGAGTAGAACACGAATTATACTGAGGTATCTGTGAGTAGAACACGAATAAGACTGAGTATCTGTGAGTAGGACACGAATAAGACTGAGTATCTGTGAGTAGGACACGAATAAGACTGAGTATCTGAGAGTAGGACACGAATGAGACTGAGTATCTGAGAGGTAGAATGAGAAATGTCTTCAACCAATTACCCACTGAATCAGCAGTATGCATATACATGGACATCTGCATGAGAAGACTGATCACATGCGGGGTCACCCAGAATGTATTGTCATCAAATCAAATACTCAGAAATAAATACAAATATTTCTTTTTAAACTGTCAATACTGAATTGTTCCCGTTAGGGTGTTGCTGAAAGGTTTCTAGTGACGAGTGTAACAAAAAAGGCCACATGTCATTGCTGTCGCCACTTCATTTTAAGTGTGGGCTTTTTAATGTACACACCAACAGAAAAATAAGCCCATTCGTAACCAGTCGATCGAACACTGAACTTCACCGGTGTGAGAGCAAATCTCTAACCTCTCTGCCATTCGTCACAATATGAACTCATAAAACATCAGCAATATAATAATGCACAGTTTAAACAGTTAACTATACTAATAACATCAAGCTACAACCATAAAATATATGAAGCTACTCTGAAACAAACAATGCAATCGTAGTAGAAATGCTTAATAATGAAATCAATGAACTATTTTTCACCGATGATCAGTCCAATATACTGATGTCAAAAGTACAACATACAAATTAATGTACAAAAAATAAACAGAAGTTATGAAAATTAGCAAGTCAGCAACACCAATGGATATAACAATAGAAAACACCAAAGTGAAACAAGCCAAAGAATTTAAATATCTAGGCAGCATTTTTTCCACAGATGGAAGACTAGACAGAGAAATAGAAACAATGTGCCATAAAGCAAATACAGTGACTTACCAACTTTCACCATTACCCCTTAACCCAAAGATCAAGATGGAAATTAAAAAACAAATAATATCTACAATTGTTATACCAACACTCTGCAACCAATGCCAAACATGGTCTTTAACAGCCTCGCAGAAAAGAAAAATCGTCACATGTGAAATGAAGTGTCTGAGGAAAGCTGCAATGGTTACCAAACTAGATAAAATAAGACATGAGGAAATTAAGAAAAGAGTTGGTATAATATCATGTATCGAACATATTGAGAGACAACAAGTAAAATAGTTCGGTCACCTTATGAGAATAAACCAAACACCAATAAGAGCATATAACAAAATAATATCCAGGGCGTAAAACCAAAGGTAGATCAAGAAAATGGTGGATAGAACACATTACGACAGCTTTGAACAAACATGGACTAAATGCAACCACGGCGACACATCTGGCCTTGGAAGAACAGCTTAAGCACCCAGCACTACGCTAACACTACACCACTACCCGGCACGTGTGAATGCGATCAACCATCATGCACTTGACAATAGACAATAGTATATATACTCAAAGGATGGCCAGCAATCTCTGTGATACTCGCTTTATTTTCTACGTGTCGCCTGAACAATATGGGAGCGGCAGATCGTCACCAATCAACATTAGAAGACTGACCAATAGAATTCAAATAAACCATTTCGTCATGTTTTCTTTAATTATTGCCGTAAGTTTAGTTGGTCACTATTTATATATGTTGTGTCACCTGCTAACGGCGGCGAACTAAGTACACCGCAATATTTTTTTAATGACTCAAATAGGGGGAGGGGTGGGTACCATATGCTCCTATTTATGCTATTAAAAATTACATGACCGTCTGCAGCCAAATTTATGGTCCATGAATGGCCTTCTGCAGCCAAATTTATGGTCCATGCATGGCTTTCTGAATGAAATTTTCTTTTACTGTCAATTCTGTCAAAATATTGGTATTGTAAAATTTATTGTCCATGAATGAATTTCTGAAGATTATTCTATAATATTTGGTTTCAAATTATGCAATTGTCTTTCTCACTGGTGATTATACACGATATGCATCCATATATTGAAATTGGGAATATGCAGGCTGTAAGAAAAGTTAGTTTTGTTATTTTGTTACAGCCACGCCATATGTTTGTCTTTTGTATTCGTATATTTGTTGCAATGACCAACCTCTATCTGACTTATTCATAGCAACCCCCCCCCCCCCTTACTACGTATAAGATCACCAAGGTATTTGAAACTGGTAACTCGCTCTAGTTCTCTGCTATATATTGAGATTGAGAACATGTTAGTTGTTGTCTGGTTTGTAATAATCGTAGTCTCACTTTCGTTCAGAAGTAGATATTGTAATTCGCTGTTTCAATGTTTCTATTGATGTAGGGCGGTCATATTGTTTGATCCGCATACCTGAGTTGTAGTATCTCGTAGTTTCGATTGTGAGTGAATACAAGTTTTTTCACTACTGACATTCTGTATGATGTTCTGTGCATAAAAAATGAATAGATATGGTAATATGGTACATCCTTGTCTCTTTTTCCATACCGAATCAATCAAATGTTTCACCGTCTATTTTTTACAGCAGCTTGGTACATTATTTTAGTGAGGCGATTTAAGAGAAAAACCCATCTCTCTCATGATTTTACAAAGTTTCTAATGTGGTACACAATAGCATGGCTTACTATAATCAATGAGAAGTGTAACTACTTGATTAGAAAAAAGCATCATGTCATAGGGGACATTCCCATAAGTGCTCCGCTCTTCCTTCCAGTAGATATCCAAGAGTATATAGACTCATGGTGTCCGTCAGAAATTGCTTATATGATCTTCTTAACTTTTCCGAGAGGAGATACATTCTCGGCTCAACCCAGGTTGTCCTCCTATCTGTTATTCCATGCATCTGACTTTCTCGGCTCAACCCAGGTTGTCCTCCTATCTGTTATTCCATGCATCTGACTTTCTCGGCTCAACCCAGGTTGTCCTCCTTTCTGTTATTCCATGCTTTGTGACTTTCTCGGCTCAACCCAGGTTGTCCTTCTATCTGTTATTCCATGCATGTGACTTTCTCGGCTCAACACAGGTTGTCCTTCTATCTGTTATTCCATGCATGTGACTTTCTCGGCTCAACCCAGGTTGTCCTTCTATCTGTTATTCCATGCATGTGACTTTCCCGGCTCAACCCAGGTTGTCCTTCTATCTGTTATTCCATGCATGTGACTTTCTCGGCTCAACCCAGGTTGTCCTTCTATCTGTTATTCCATGCATGTGACTTTCTCGGCTCAACCCAGGTTGTCCTTCTATCTGTTATTCCATGCTTGTGACTTTCTCGGCTCAACCCAGGTTGTCCTTCTATTCTGTTATTCCATGCTTGTGACTTTCTCGGCTCAACCCAGGTTGTCCTCTTATCTGTTATTCCATGCTTGTGACTTTCTCGGCTCAACCCAGGTTGTCCTTCTATCTGTTATTCCATGCATGTGACTTTCCCGGCTCAACCCAGGTTGTCCTCCTATCTGTTATTCCATTATTGTGGATTTCGCGGCTCAACCCAGGTTGTCCTTCTATCTGTTATTCCATGCTTGTGGATTTCGCGGCTCAACCCAGGTTGTCCTTCTATCTGTTATTCCATGCTTGTGACTTTCCCGGCTCAACCCAGGTTGTCCTTCTATCTGTTATTCCATGCATGTGACTTTCCCGGCTCAACCCAGGTTGTCCTCCTATCTGTTATTCCATGCTTGTGGATTTCGCGGCTCAACCCAGGTTGTCCTCCTATCTGTTATTCCATGCTTGTGACTTTCGCGGCTCAACCCAGGTTGTCCTTCTATCTGTTATTCCATGCTTGTGACTTTCTCGGCTCAACCCAGGTTGTCCTTCTATCTGTTATTCCATGCATGGGACTTTCCCGGCTCAACCCAGGTTGTCCTTCTATCTGTTATTCCATGCATGTGACTTTCTCGGCTCAACCCAAGGTCTCCTCCTATCTGTTATTCCATGCTTGTGACTTTCTCGGCTCAACCCAGGTTGTCCTCTTATCTGTTATTCCATGCATGTGACTTTCTCGGCTCAACCCAGGTTGTCCTTCTATCTGTTATTCCATGCATGTGACTTTCCCGGCTCAACCCAGTTTGTCCTTCTATCTGTTAATCCATGCATGTGACTTTTTCGATCAACCCAGGTTGTCCTCCTATCTGTTATTCCATGCATGTGACTTTCTCGGCTCAACCCAGGTTGTCTTTCTATCTGTTATTCCATGCATGTGACTTTCCCGGCTCAACCCAGGTTGTCCTTCTATCTGTTATTCCATGCATGTGACTTTCTCGGCTCAACCCAGGTTGTCCTCCTATCTGTTATTCCATACATGTGACTTTCTCGGCTCAAGCCAGGTTGTCCTTCTATCTGTTATTCCATGCATGTGACTTTCTCGGCTCAACCCAGGTTGTCCTTCTATCTGTTATTCCATGCATGGGCATATGATTATCTTCAGCATCGTCTTCTTGACTCTGAATTCAATCAATGACTGCCGTTATTATGTCAGCCCTATCTCTATTTAATATTGTACATAAACCACAACCTTTCTCGCCACCAATGTCTTCTTTCGTTTTCTCTGACCCCCCCCCCCATGACTATGACAGTATATCCGTGTAATTTTAATCTCTCATTCCAGAAAAATAGAACATACTTTAGAGAGCATGAAAATAAAACAATGCTATCATAGTCATGGCGGCAGCAGACATGCAACAATGGTCACATGACCTCCAGACATGGAACAATGGTCACATGACCTCCAGACATGAAATGATGGTCACATGACCTCCAGACATGAAATAATTGTCACATGACCTCCAGACATGCAACAATTGTCACATGACCTCCAGACATGAAATAATGGTCACATGACCTCCAGACATGCAACAATGGTCACATGACCTCCAGACATGGAACAATGGTCACATGACCTCCAGACATGAAATAATGGTCACATGACCTCCAGACATGCAACAATTGTCACATGACCTCCAGACATGGAACAATGGTCACATGACCTCCAGACATGCAACAATGGTCAAATGACCTCCAGACATGGAACAATGGTCACATGACCTCCAGACATGCAACAATGGTCACATGACCTCCAGACATGGAACAATGGTCACATGACCTCCAGACATGGAACAATGGTCACATGACCTCCAGACATGCAACAATGGTCACATGACCTCCAGACATGCAACAATGGTCACATGACCTCCAGACATGGAACAATGGTCACATGACCTCCAGACATGCAGCAATGGTCACATGACCTCCAGACATGCAGCAATGGTCACATGACCTCCAGACATGCAACAATGGTCACATGACCTCCAGACATGGAACAATGGTCACATGACCACCATACATGCAACAATGGTCACATGACCTCCAGACATGGAACAATGGTCACACTTTCTGCTGCTGAAAACACTATTATTATCTATTATCGATTTGGTCATGGTCTACGCACACTCTCACAGACACAAGTGGACAGCACACTGTCACAGACACAAGTGGACAGCACACTGTCACAGACACAAGTGGACAGCACACTGTCACAGACACAAATGGACAGCACACTGTCACAGACACAAGTGGACAGCACACTGTCACAGACACAAGTGGACAGCACACTGTCACAGACACAAGTGGACAGTACACTGTCACAGACACAAATGGACAGCACACTGTCACAGACACAAGTGGACAGCACACTGTCACAGACACAAGTGGACAGCACACTGTCACAGACACAAGTGGACAGCACACTGTCACAGACACAAGTGGACAGCACACTGTCACAGACACAAGTGGACAGCACACAGCCACAGACACAAGTGGACAGCACACTGCCACAGACACAAGTGGACAGCACACAGCCACAGACACACGTGGACAGAGTGGAATAAGTTGAAACTAATGCTATGATGGCAGTGCTAGTATGTACAACAGATCGGGCTTATGAGATTCTTGTTAGATTTGTCCAGCACTAAGGTACGGCATCAAGTGACGCAGTAAGGTACGGCATCAAGTGACGCAGTAAGGTACGGCATCAAGTGACGCAGTAATGTACGGCATCAAGTAACGCAGTAAAGTACGTCATCAAGTGACTCAGTAAGGTACGGCATCAAGTAACGCAGTAAAGTACGTCATCAAGTGACTCAGTAAGGTACGGCATCAAGAGACGCAGTAAGGACATACCTCAATGTAGCCACAAATAAACAGCACTACTGACACCAAAATCTCGATCAGACAAAGGGTCAAACGAAGGATGTCCTAGATATCAGAAACAGTGGACACGTTTCTCAGAGTATGTTAATTAGAACAAGTAGGGAAAGACAGTGAATCGATGAAAGTGGACAAGAGAAAAATTATCTGCCAAATGTAGTAATACAACTGGGGGGGGGCATGTAGGGAATGTACTGGTGTCAGGACAAAGGTGGCAGTTCAAGAATTTGTCCACATGCACTTCCAAGACACGAGACACAATCATATATACAGATGTACTCACGAGACACAATCATATACACAGCTATACTCCCAACCACACGACACAATCATATATACGGATTGTTCAATCAACAGAGAAAGAAAAAGTGTGGATGGGGTTTTGTTGCCTACACGATTGGGAAAGAAGGTGCTCAAAAAAGTGTCTGCCTACTCCACAACAACATTGAACATGAAAATGTAAATAGAAGCTGTGCCTGGGGCACTCGGTTGGTGACTGAAATATCAACTGACTCTGTGATACTCTCTGACTCCCAAAGCATGCTGCGGCAGATAGAAACGTGCTTGTTAAGAAATGATTGAGTCACAACCTGCGTTTAGTAGGAATCATATCATTCATCTCCATCTGTTACACATCAAGATAAAATATATTTGGTTTTTGGTTTTCCCGCATGGTGATGTCCATGTGAATAGTGATCTGTGGTGATGTCCATGTGAATAGTGGTCTGTGGTGATGTCCATGTGAATAGTGGTCTGTGGGGATGTAAATCTCAATAGTGGTCTGTGGTGATGTCCATGTGAATAGTGGTCTGTGGTGGTGTACATCTGAGTAGTGGTTTATGGTGATGTCCATGTGAGAAGGCATCTGGTGTCATCTCCAAGTGAAATATCTTCTGTGGTGATGTCCATCTGAATAGTCTGGGGGTCATGTTCATGTGAAGGTGGTATGTGATCATATTCATGTGAAAAGTCGTGATGTCCATGTGAAATGTCGTGATGTCCAAGTGAAATGTCGTGATGCCCAAGTGAAATGTCGTGATGTCCAAGTGAAATGTCGGGATGTCCATGTGAAATGTCGTGATTTCCATGTGAAATGTCGTGATTTCCAAGTGAAATGTCGTGATGTCCAAGTGAAATGTCGGGATGTCCATGTGAAATGTCGTGATTTCCAAGTGAAATGTCGTGATGTCCATGTGAAATGTCGTGATGTCCATGTGAAATGTTGGGATGTCCATGTGAAATGTCGTGATGTCCATGTGAAATGGGATGTCCAAGTGAATGAAGCTCTTGAGATTCTGTTGGAATAAAGTGTTGAAATAAACGTGCGATGGGCAAGTTACCTATTTTTTCTGAAATCTACTTATATTTCTTCTCTTTTATAGTGAAAGCTACTAGTATTTTTCTTTACTACAATATGTTCCTATTGTCAGGTTTTACTACAATATGTTCCTGTTGTCAGGTTTTACTACAATATGTTCCTATTGTCAGGTTTTACTACAATATGTTCCTATTGTCAGGTTTTACTACAATATGTTCCTATTGTCAGGTTTTACTACAATATGTTCCTGTTGTCAGGTTTTACTACAATATGTTCCTATTGTCAGGTTTTACTACAATATGTTCCTGTTGTCAGGTTTTACTACAATATGTTCTTGTTGTCAGGTTTTACTACAATATGTTCTTGTTGTCAGGTTTTACTACAATATGTTCTTGTTGTCAGGTTTTACTACAATATGTTCTTGTTGTCAGGTTTTACTACAATATGTTCTTGTTGTCAGATCTTGCAAAATGAAACACTTTACGGAACAGTTTCTTGCATACATCCGCCCAGTAATAAACTTTTGATTGGTTAGTTTATTGCGGACATCCAGCCAATCAGAAACATTTATCTTGCTAGTGTTTCAGACATCCATCCAATCAGAAACATCTGATTGTATTATTCCAATGTGCGGGAGCCCCGGTTGTGTAATGTTACGTCATCGCCTACTAACCAGCAGATCCTGATTTCGCAAGAGCTCATTATTCGTGATTTGAAATACAAAATTACTACCGTGATTCATCCAGGAAGTAGAATACCAAGGCCCATGCTCTGGGAAGGTGGAGGAAGGGTCCATGGTTTCTGAGAAAGTTTGCTATGTCCGATAGTTAGGCAGTTTATGTTCAACCACTGACCAGGCAGCACAGAACGTATGGGAAGCCGTGTTTTATGACATCGGTTCATAGCTCAAATTATCTTGACTTTCTTAATGCAATGGGTAGACAATGCGGCTGTAACATCAAATGGTAGATAACTGATCTGTTAATGAAGTAGACCAACGATTCAAGAATTACTTCACTAAACAGACAATTCAGTAAAAACTTCACCTCATGTATTACTCCACTAGACAGACAATTCAGTCAAAACTTCACTTCATGTATGACTCCACTAGACAGACAATTCAGTCAAAACTTCACTTCACTTCACTTCATGTATTACTTCACTAAACAGACAATTCAGTAAAAACTTCACCTCATGTATTACTCCACTAGACAGACAATTCAGTCAAAACTTCACTTCATGTATGACTCCACTAGACAGACAATTCAGTCAAAACTTCACTTCACTTCACTTCATGTATTACTTCACTAGACAGACAATTCAGTCAAAACTTCACTTCATGTATTACTTCACTAGACAAACAATTCAGTCAAAACTTCACTTCATGTATTACTCCACTAGACAGACAATTCAGTCAAAATTTCACTTCATGTATTACTTCACTAGACAGACAATTCAGTCAAAACTTCACTTCATGTATTACTCCACTAGACACACAATTCAGTCAAAACTTCACTTCATGTATTACTTCACTAGACACAATTGTCAAAACTTCACTTCGAGTATTACTTCACTAGAGAAACAAATCAGTCAAAACTTCACTTGAAAGGCAATTGATATATTAATTTTGTAGACAAAAAAATCAGCCAAAACTTCATTTGGAGAACAATTGATCTATTAATCAGACAGCTTAGTCAAATTTCGCTTGAAAGACACCTCAAATACAAATTCCACTTGAAAAACACCTCAAATACAAATTCCACTTGAAAGAAACCTCAAATACAAATTCCACGTGAAAGACACCTCAAATACAAATTCCACTTGAAAGAAACCTCAAATACAAATTCCACTTGAAAGAAACCTCAAATACAAATTCCACTTGAAAGACACCTCAAATACAAATTCCACTTGAAAGAAACCTCAAATACAAATTCCACTTGAAAGACACCTCAAATACAAATTCCACGTGAAAGAAACCTCAAATACAAATTCCACTTGAAAGACACCTCAAATACAAATTCCACTTGAAAGACACAAATGAAAGACATCAAGTTGTAGTTTTTCTATTTTGTTAGGATATATTGTCAACATCATGGTTTCGGCGTTGCAAATCAACTTCAGCCTCAAGATTTGAGTTGAATTATCCATTACAACATTTTCTTCTATCTGAAGCCTTCCATACTTCACAATCATTTCACTGGGCAGACCCACTAACATATGCTACTATTAACTTAGGTTGTAGCAGATTGTCCGGTCCGGTCATAAGTCGGTTCATTCCTAGATACACCTTTAGGAACAAGATCCAAGTTCTTTGCGCTTACAATGCATACCTGGGTGTAAGTTGTTTCCCACCAACAACCACACTCATAAACATGTACACACACATACATACATACATACATACACACACACACACACACAGTCAGATATAATAAGAAAGCACGCTAGACTACGTCAACGACTGTGCCCCTACTAATATGACAACACAACAAGCTCTAGTCCAGTACAACACCAGTACAACATCAGGGGCCGTGTGTGAGGTCATGTTTTATTGATTCATCTTTCAGTTTGTTTGTTTCATTGTTTTCTTATTCAGTTTCTGATGATGGTTTTTTATTTTATTTTATTCTCTTGGCTTAAATCTACCGTCGCTGCATAGTAGAATGAAGGCAGATCATCTCGACCACAAGTGGATGTTAGATGCTGCACAGGTGATGTCCCAAATTATGAATTCGGGCATGGGCTGAAGTAGTTTTCTTTTTCCCTCCATCGCCATACACTCAGCTCTGACATCTAGGCTGGCACTATGCACCCAGGTTAAGTTTGTAGACTATACACACGCCACCTGTGGGAATATTTGCTCATTAGTTGCAGAGGAATATCATATTTATACACCCGTGCTCAGACAACGCAATGATACATTTGTATGAAAGAGTAAATCAAATTTGGTTATGCGAATCCGATTTGGGTTCTTTCATCCCCACAATATAATGTTATGTCCAACCTTAAGTCTGCAACAATTGCCCGCTATGCAAAGTTTATGAGCGCGAATAACAACAGCCTACTGATAAGTACAATGAAAAAAACTATCTTTTAGTCTCATTTCCATGTCTAATGTAGACAAGAACATTCTCATCGATACGACCGTCATCAATAATCAATGATTAGTTACAAGCATTATTTGCTAACGGTGATTTTATTTTTTTCTGTCGTTTCTCGAATATTCTTGCAACCACATATAGAGCAGCTGAGTATATTGTGAACAAGTAAGAACATCTTTGTTGTTCATTTCCTCATATTTGAAGAAACACGTCTGCCTTTCTTTCAATGTATGTGCTTGTTTGGTAGCTGTCTCCGCTTGCCTTTGCACATCACTGGCTACAGACATTACACATAAACATCCATGACTCGAGTACATCACATATTAATATCACAGACATCAACACAACAATGACACAAGTTACTGTACACAATGACTTCACTGAAACATCAACTCATCAGTGACACAAATTACATCACGAAATGACGTCACTTAAATAATAATAATACATCAATGACATGGGTGACATCACAAAATGGGTTAAAATTTGTCATCTCGACTGACACTATACACCCAGGATAAGTTTGTAAGATGACAGGCCCTGCACACGACACCTGTGAGATGACAGGCCCTGCACACGACACCTGTGAGATGACAGGCCCTGCACACGACACCTGTGAGATGACAGGCCCTGCACACGACACCTGTGAGATGACAGGCCCTGCACACGACACCTGTGAGATGACAAGCCCTGCACACGACACCTGTGAGATGACAGGCCCTGCACACGACACCTGTGAGATGACAGGCCCTGCACACGACACCTGTGAGACTAATTTCTCATTAGTTGCACAGGAAAATTATATTTACAAACCCATGCTCAGAGAAAGCAATGATACAAGAATGTATGAAAGAGTAAATCAAATTTGGTTATCAACATTAGAACACACACATTAGAACACACATACTACTAGAACACACATAGTAATAGAACACACATAGTACTAGAACACACATAGTACTAGAACACACATAGTACTAGAACACACATAGTAATAGAACACACATAGTACTAGAACACACATAGTACTAGAACACACATAGTACTAGAACACACATAGTACTAGAACACACTCATTAGAACACACATAGTACTAGAACACACATAGTACTTGAACACACATAGTACTAGAACACACTCATTAGAACACACATAGTACAGAATACACACATTAGAACACACATAGTAATAGAACACACATAGTACTATAACACACATAGTACTAGAACACACTCATTAGAACACACATAGTACAGAATACACCCATTAGAACACACATAGTACTAGAACACACACAATACTCGAACACACACATTATAACACACATAGTACTAAAACACACATAGTACTAAAACACACATAGTACTAAAACATACATAGTACTAGAACACACATAGTACTAGAACACATATAGTACTAGGTCACACACATTAGAACACACATAGTACTAGAACACACATAGTTCTATAACACACATAGTACTAGAACACACATAGTTCTATAACACACATAGTACTAGAACACACATAGTACTAGAACACACATAGTTCTATAACACACATAGTACTAGAACACACATAGTCGAAAACATTAAAATACACATATTATAACACACACATTAGAACACACACATTAGCACTCATATAAAACGCACATACTGTAACACACATATTATCACACTCACTAGAACACGTACATTAGAACACACATACTAGAACACACACATAATAACACACTATCTAGAACACACATATTATAATACACACATTCGAACACACACACACTAGAACACACACATGATAACACACACACACTAGAACACACACATGATAACACATACATACACTAGAACATACATCACTCGACTCCGACTAAACACATCACTCACACATAATTCACGATCTGTTGGCTAAACACATCACTCACACATAATTCACGATCTGATGGCACTTAGGCGCTATTTCATCCTACAAATAAATACATCATCTGACAAATCAGGCGTCACTTCACAGTTGCTGTATGCCACCTCGCTCAAGTGAGTTCAACACGTCAGTCACGCGTGTACAATATCCCATTCACGAGTGTACAATATCCCATTCACGAGTGTACAATATCGCAAGCACTCACTTACGATATCTCAATCACGCTAGTACGACAACTCAATCACGCTTGTACGACAACTCAATCACGCTTGTACAACAACTCAATCACGCTTGTACCGACATCTTAATCACGCTTGTACGACACCTCAATCACGATATAAGCCATTTCAATCACGCTTGCACGACACCTCAATCACGCTTGCACGACACTTCAATCACGCTTGTACGACACCTCAATCACGCTTGTACGACACCTCAATCACGCTTGTACGCCATCTCAATCACGATATACGCCATTTCAATCACGTTATGCGACATCTCAATCATACTTGTACGTCACCTCAATCATGATCGTACATCAGTTTAATCACGCTTGTACATGTCATAAATGACAAGTGAACATAAAATTGTTTATAATTGTGAAGTCATAAGTTTTCATATGTCACATAAAGTGTGCATGCTATCTCAATCACGTGTGTTATATACATTCAATCATGTGTATGAGTGAACTTCAATCACGAGTGTAAATGACCTCCATCACGTGAGTGCAAATAACCTCCATCACGTGAGTGTAAATGACCTCCATCACGTGAGTGTAAATGACCTCCATCACGTGAGTGTAAATGACCTCCATCACGTGAGTGTAAATGAACTCAATGGTGTGTGTTTGAAAATGATATCAATCACGTGTAGAAATTGTCTCACTACCGTGCGTACATGCCTTGAGTCACGTGCATACATGCCTTGAATTACGTGTGTACATGTCTTGAGTCACGTATGTACATGCCTTGAGTTACGTGTATACATGCCTTGAGTTACGTGTGTACATGTCTTGAGTCACGTGTGTACATTCTTGAGTCACGTGTGTACATGCATTGGGTCACGTGTGTATATGTCTTGAGTAACGTGTGTACATGTCTTGAGTCACGTGTGTACATGCATTGGGTCACGTGTGTATATGTCTTGAGTAACGTGTGTACATGTCTTGAGTCACGTGTGTACATGCATTGGGTCACGTGTGTACATGTCTTGAGTCACGTGTGTACATGTCTTGAGTCACGTGTGTACATGTCTTGAGTCACTTGGATACATGCCTTGGGTCACGTGTGTACATGCCTTGGGTCACGTGTGTACATGCCTTGGGTCACGTGTGTATATCAGTGCTGTTTGTGGGTCGCATCCATCAGTTTATATATAAAATCCTCCCCTTACGGTACATGAACACTTAATAACGTCAGATATAACTCACCTGACTGTACCTGTATAAATATATCACATGTAACTCACCTGACAGTACCTGTATACATACATCACATGTAACTCACCTGACAGTACCTGTATACATACTTACATCACATGTAACTCACCTGACAGTGCCGGTACACCTATTGACGCCAAATATGGCTCACGTGACAGTATCTTTACACCTAATGATGCCACATATAACTCACCTGACAGTACCTGACAGTATACCTACCCACACCACTACATGTAACCTGGCAGTACCTGTAAATTCACATCACATGTAACTCACCTGGCAGTACATGTAAACTCACATCACATGTAACTCACCTGGCCGTACCTGTAACCTCACTTCACCTACAGCTGGTCCTGTACCGGTACTGGTAATACATATTAAACAAGCACTCACTATAACTCACACACACACACACACTGGAAATATACACATTAAAGCACACATTCTAGACCACATACACTACAACTCACATACTGGAATATACACATTACAGCACACATTCTAGACCACATACACTACAACACACATTAGAATACACACATACACATTATAACACTCATATTAGAACACATTAAAACACACACACACACACTAGAACACACACTAGAACACACATACTAGAACACATACTAGAACACACACACACTAGAACACACACACTAGAACACACACACACTAGAACACAAACACACACTAGAACACACACACACACTAGAACACACACACATACTAGAACACACACACTATAACACACACTATAACACATTATAACACACACACTAGAACACACACACTACAACACATATACTAGAACACACACACATGCACATTAAAAAACACACGTATTAGAACATACACACTCACATTAAAACACATACACTAGACACACACATTAAAACAGCTATTAGAACATACACATATTAGACCAAACACAATATAACATACACACATTAGACCAAACACAATAGAACATACACACATTAGATCAAACGCAATAGAACATACACACATTAGACCACACACAATAGAACATACACACATTAGACCACACACAATAGAACATACACATTATAACACATACACTAGACCGCACACATTAAACACGCACATTAATACAGTAATAATAGATCAGGTCAATAAATCAAGTAATAAATATGGACTGCATATAAATATTTTTTTAAACTATGATAATCAGCAAAGATACAGAAGAACAAGTGCTAAATATACGGAGAGAAACTACAACAAGTAAAACAGTATCAATATCTTGGACACATAGTCACAAATGATGGCAGATGTGAAACAGAAGTTAAAAGGAGAATAGGAATGGCTAAAAGTACCTTCACTGACATGAGAAAATATTAACATCTAAAGAAATTACAAACAAGTTAAAAATGAGAATTATAAAATGCTACATCTATTGTATATTAATGTATGGCTCAGAAACATGGACACTAAATAAACAATTAGAAGACAAAATTGATGCCTTTGAGATGTGGGTATATAGAAGAATAGGGAGAACATCATGGAAAGAGAAGAAAACAAATAAAGGGGTGCTAAAGACACTTAATATGAAGAAAGAACTACTAAGAGAAATAAAGATCAGGCAAATAAAATACTTTGAACACATTAAAAGACATGACATCTTGTTGAAGACCTTACTTGAGGGTAAAGTCAAAGGGAAGCGAGCAAGAGGTAGGCAGAGATACAAGTGGGAGAGTAATATCGCAAGATGGACAGGTTATAGTCTAGCAGAGTGCACCACCAAAACAAGAGACAGGAGATGTTGGTTATCTGTTGCAGCCAACCTTCGTTGTGGAGAAGGCATTGGATGATGATGATGATTAAAACACTGCGCACACACATAAGAATACACACATTAGAATACACACATTAGAATACACACATAAGAATACACACATAAGAATACACACATAAGAATACACACATAAGAATACACACATTAGAATACACACATTAGAATACACACATTAGAATACACACTTCAGACCAAACACAATAGAACCCATAAATTAAACCAAGCACATTGAAACACACACATTAGAACACACATTAACATAAACACATTAAGACACAGACACTAGATCATACAGAAAATTCACACACTAGAACACACACATTAGATTACACACAATAAAACACACACATTAGAACACACACACACACATTAGAACACACAAATTAGAAAATACACATTAGAACACATACATTACACCACACATTTTATATCACAGACATTAAAACACGTATTAGACCAAATACAATAGAACACATACTGAAACACACACACACACACTATAACACAAGTTAAATATACAAACTTTGCATACAGGCATTGTACACTCATTTACATCGCCGGTGACACTACTTCACATGAAATATAATTATTTAGTGTGGAGCTGTGTGGTTTCATTAAAGCTACAACATTTGTGATAAATACATTACTGCTCGTGTCAATCTTGTATTGGGGTAAAGTGGCTCACACCACAGAAAAGTTATTTCTATTGCAGATGTTGGAACTAGCGCATCATGAACCATCTGGACGAATTTTCTAATATGATCTTACGTTTGTTTACCTCCATTCTATTATCAAACACTTGTTCAACCATATATACTCTTTGTTTGGAGGTTAGCTCAATTCTTGGTCAGCTAAATGAATACAAGTTCACATACAAGGTAACAGTAATCTACCGAGTCAAGCACTACACTGAACCATGAACATACACACATTTTAATGACGTCATATTGAGCACATATATTTTTCAAATTAAGTGCACAGCACATTTATAGACACCATGTATATTATACATCCTGAACACATCCTGAACACATCCTGAACACATTAACATAAACACACTTTCTAGTGCACACACACACACACAGATACAAAAGTTTCATATTATATATAAGCACACAGACGTCACACTTACATTCCACAAACACACATAAACGTCATTCATACACACATAAACGTCACATATATACACTTAACACACATAAGCTTCACACATTTACACACAAACACATACACATACAGGTCACATATCACATACAGATCATGCACACATATGAACGTCACACAAAAACATATCACACTTACACACGTCATACATACACACCACCCACACACAAATAAACAATCATACACACATACAGCACCAACAAACACGTACACGTCACACATACAGCACACACATACAAAAGCCACATATCGTTTGACAAGACGTATCATAACCATTGTTGAAACTGTATTCTCTGCTCATACATAGACCTCGTATATCCTAGATCTTGTATATCCTAGACCTCATATATCCTTGTAGTAGCTATGTCTGTTACCAATATTTATAAAAATAACATTCTAGCAATCAGATATAGCGACGTTTCCAGGAAAAAGCCTTCATCAGGCCGGAAGACAACAAACAACCAAAGTTCTGACTTGTCACCAAATTTAAAATTCAAATAATATATATCCACACATACATAGAATTCGTTGAACCTATGCACTAGCACCACATGTACTCACACACATCCATCGCATGTACCCACACATACAACAAGTACCCATATACGTACCACATGTACCCACGCACACCACTTACCCACACACAAGCACACAAGATCAATGACTATCTTTCGAACTCAAACCTCTTTGAGTGTTGTAGACACGTATTGATGTTGTACTATTACTTGAAGCAGTTACGTGTGCCTCTAGAGACAGCGGCAGCATGTTGTACTATTACTTGAAGCAGTTACGTGTGCCTCTAGAGACAGCGGCAGGATGTTGTACTATTACTTGAAGCAGTTACGTGTGCCTCTAGAGACAGCGGCAGGATGTTGTAGACATTTCTAGTTGTTGTGATTACTTGTAACTGTTACGTGTGCCTCTATCAACAGCTGCGGGATGTCTATGTTGTAATTGTTATCTTGTTATGTTTTTGTCAAATGTTACATTTCCAACAACATTCTTTCTAGATGTATTGGCTCCATCATGCGATTCATTATAATCTGAGTTAGCGCATGAATGTTTCTTTATGGCAATGTATACGTGTTACATGGTGATCCTAATGTTTATGACTAGCTATTCAACCAGGAACTGTGGGTAAGGTATAATACCATCAGCAGGAAATTTGTATCACCGCAAATCTGGGAAATTACCAGCGATAATGTATATTGAGAATATCATTGCAAGTTTGCTGATAGTCATGTTAAAAATATTAGACATAGAACACACAGAATATCTACACTACAATTGTGTCTATCTATCTATTAGACATAGAACACACAGAATATCTACACTACAATTGTGTCTATCTATCTATTAGACATAGAACACACAGAATATCTACACTACAATTGTGTCTATATATCTATTAGACATAGAACACACAGAATATCTACACTACAATTGTGTCTATCTATCTATTAGACATAGAACACACAGAATATCTACACTACAATGGTGTCTATCTATCTATTAGACATAGAACACACAGAATATCTACACTACAATTGTGTCTATCTATCTATTAGACATAGAACACACAGAATATCTACACTACAATTGTGTCTATCTATCTATTAGACATAGAACACACAGAATATCTACACTACAATTGTGTCTATCTATCTATTAGACATAGAACACACAGAATATCTACACTACAATGGTGTCTATCTATCTATTAGACATAGAACACACAGAATATCTACACTACAATGGTGTCTATCTATCTATTAGACATAGAACACACAGAATATCTACACTACAATGGTGTCTATCTATCTATTAGACATAGAACACACAGAATATCTACACTACAATGGTGTCTATCTATCTATTAGACATAGAACACACAGAATATCTACACTACAATTGTGTCTATCTATCTATTAGACATAGAACACACAGAATATCTACACTACAATTGTGTCTATCTATCTATTAGACATAGAACACACAGAATATCTACACTACAATGGTGTCTATCTATCTATTAGACATAGAACACACAGAATATCTACACTACAATGGTGTCTATGTATTAGACATAAAACACAGAACATTGACACTACATTGCTGTCTATGTCTATTGTCTAATCCCAGGTGAATGATGGCTCACACTTGCCGTTAATCATAGCGGTGGGAGCTTAAGCTGTCGTTCCAAGTCCAGATATGTCGCCAAGGTTACATTTAGTCTATGTTTGTTCAAGGCTATCTTGATGTTTTCTATCCACCATTTTCTTGGTCTACCTTTGGCTTTACGCCCGGATATTCTTTTGTTATATGCTCTTATTGGTATTTGGTTTGGCTTCATTCTCATAAGGTGACCGAACCATTTTACTTGCTGTCTCTCAATATGTTCGATACATGATATTATACCAACTCTTTTCCTAATTTCTTCATTTCTTATTTTATCTAGTTTGGTAACCATTTCAGTTTCTCTCAGACACTTCATTTCACTTGTAACGATTTTTCTTTGCTGCGAAGCTGTTAAAGACCATGTTTGACATTGGTAGCACAGTGTTGGTATAACAATTGTAGATATTATCTGGGTTTTTTTTTAATTATCATCTTGATCTTTGGGTGAAGGGGTAATGGTGAAAGTTGTTACGTCACTGTGTTAGCTTTTTTTGGCACCTTGTTTCTAGTTCTCTGTCTAGTCTTGCATATTCGGAAAAAATGCTGCCTAGATATTGAAATTATGTGGCTTGTTTCACTTTGGTGTTTTCTATTGTTATATTTATTGGTGTTGCTGACTTGCTGATTTTCTTAACCTCTGTTTTTTGTTAATTTTCCGCATGCAGTCCAGGCATTCTCAAACTCCTGCAGATTAGCAGGATGTAGTTCAGACATTCTCAAACTCCTGCAGATTAGCAGGATGTAGTCTAGACATTCTCAAGCTCCTGCAGATTAGCAGGATGTAGTTCAGACATTCTCAAACTCCTGCAGATTAGCAGGATGTAGTCCAGACATTCTCAAACTCCTGCAGATTCGCAGGATGTAGTCTAGACATTCTCAAGCTCCTGCAGATTAACAGGATGTAGTCTAGACATTCTCAAGCTCCTGCAGATTAGCAGGATGTAGTTCAGACATTCTCAAACTCCTGCAGATTAGCAGGATGTAGTTCAGACATTCTCAAACTCCTGCAGATTATCAGGATGTAGTCCAGTCAACGGAATGTATTACAGTTTGGTATACAGCTGGAATTCGATATATTCACTTTTTCTGCCTGACTCATCCAACTTCAGCATGGTTTCTTAATCATTTTGACGAGTTATGATATGGAACGGCTGACCCCACCCACACCTCCAAAAGCTAATTATTCGCCTCTTACAACATATATGACAGTTCACAGTTTCATTACTCTTGGCTAAATTTTAGGGACCCGGCAACACAGACTACTTGAGTAGTTTTTTCTCTCTTGTGATTGTATGATTTTGTCATATATTGTGTGACGTGTAAGTAACTGACGAAATTTGAGATTTCTTTTGTTGTAGTTGTTTTTCTGTATGTGTATGTGTGTAATGTGTTTTTCTGTGAATGTGTGTGTATACTTCTGTCTTGTATATGCATGTGTTTGTATTACTTTGTTGTGCAGCTGATATCTCCATGGCGTTAAATTTCAGGACACATTTGATGCCTCTAAATGTATGCTATCAAAACATGATTTACGTGCGTGTGGCGACACACACAATCCAGCCACACATTTTTCACACACCTTTCACACACATTTGACTTATTTCACACACATTTCGTGTGTGACAAGCCACGGCGACATATAACCAAAGTGATACAACTGAACGCAGACATCCTCTCACCGGAGGCATTTCTAACGACAGTAACACGGCACCATCGGGCGTCTATATGAGAGGCTTCTTCGTTGTTGTCATTGGCTGGCGACTCGTGAGAGAATTCTCGTAGTGACGCATAATAAGATGGTGCTGTGGGTTGCCTCTGTTGAATAGTTTAGAAATAGTTCCACAATGGTCTTCGATGATCAAATGTTTAGGTTTAGTTGTTTCACCTTCTCGATAGTTGGATACGGGGCAAACTGACACACTATGTACAGTCTTATACAGCAGCTGAATTATATTTGAATTTCTCACACTCTGAACCTGCCTAGATGGATGAATAAATGTTCTAGTCTCGGATAACAACCCTAAACAGGAAATGGGTGGCTGGGGTAACACAGGGCTAATTTCACAATGAACACAAATTAGGTATAAGTTTTATCAAAATAAGCCATGAAACAACCTAACAACGGGACACATTGAATGGGCCTTATTTTTGTTAATTTTGACTAGATGGATGGTCATCTGTCTTGTTTGTGTTGATATCAGATGCTAATTGATAGCGTGGTCAACCTATATGTGTTTGTCCATGTTGTACTCTCTTGTTGTCATCGCATGCGGTGTTATCATAGCATGCTGTTGTCGCTTCCTGTCCGACATGGTCATCGTTATTCTATCTCATTGAGTTTGTGCTATTTTTTATAAACCAACGACCATAGAAAAAATAATCTTAACGTTTATAAACCAAGGACAAAACATAAAAAAATAATGTATATTTTTGAGCTATTTATCGTTTATTTTTGCCAAAACAATCTGATGACAATCACTTTGCCGCATCGTTTCATCTTGCAAAAACAATCTGATGACAATCATTTTGCCACATGGTTCCTTCCTGTCACAACAAACTGATGACAATCAATTTTCCGCACGGTTCCCTCTTGCTAAAACAATCTGATGACAATAAATTCTCCGCATGGTGCCTTCTTTCAGAAATAATCTGATGACAATCATGACAGTTGACTAACCATTCGTTGTCTGCTATAAAGAGTATTAATTTATATATTTATTTTATTTGTGAATTCCATAAATATAATCAGGGAGATGTGAATTCCTTAAATATTATAACTAATGGATATTTGAATTCCTTAAATATAACTCATGGATATGTGAATTCCTTAAATATAAATCTGGGATATGTGAATTCCTTAAATATAAATCTGGGATATGTGAATTCCATAAATATAACTCTAGGAGATGTGAATACCATTACTCAGGGAAGATGTACCATAACACAAATGAACTTATCATATCAGTTGGGTCATTCCCCTATAATGTCATATCTTAACATGTCATAGATTACAGTGTCATAACTTACAATGTCATATTTTAGAATGTCATAGATTACAGTGTCATAAGTTACAATGTCGTAGCTTGCGCTATGTAAAATGAAATAAAATTATTTAACCATTTATGTCGCCCGTGTGTTGTCGAGGCCCGAAAGGGGAGCAAAGAATAGCAACACTTTTTACCTTCCACGCATGTCGTAAAAGGCGACTAAGGAGGTTATGGATGGAGTTGGCTGTCCCATCCCATATAGGGTCAGTGACCCAAAGCCATGCTGAAGTCGAATGTGTCAGTCCGAAAGGCGCAGATATCGCAACAATGCTGTAAACCATGACACAACGCATTCAGTTCTCCGGACTACATCCTGCTAATCTGCAGGAGTTTGAGAACGAACGCAGAAGAAGAAGAAGAAATATGTTATAAATGAAATGGAATATTGTCAATAAATAACCTTACATTACACTAACAAATATTTGATCGCTCGTATCAATCCAAGATGTCTGACATTCATATTAAGCCATGATTCTTTGCTAACTTCAACAATCATGACTCAGAGACCACTCCTGGTGCTGTGGCGGTATGTTCCTGTGAGCGTTTGTGACAATGTGCATGTCAGTCAGATGTATAACCAAGTTCCCTGCACTTTCATACCCCCCCCCCCCATATGTGTGATAGGAAATTTAATAACAAATATCCAATGAATTTATAACTGGCTGTGAATATTGACATCTACACGGATTCCTGATTTTGTATATAATGAGTCATTGATTTGTGTGTACCACGTGTATCGATCTATATATACATTTACAGATATATTCCACAACGAAGCCCCACATAGATAGACTTCGGGCCTATTCGTCCACAATGAAGCCCCACATTGATAGGCTTATTCTTTCATAACTAAGCCCCCCCCTCCCCACATTGATAGGCTTATTCGTGCACACCGTCACCCACATATTAGTTATACATTTACTAATGCAGTTCTAGAACCTAACATGGTTCATGTTCTCCGCTTGTATGCCACGTCACAGTTTCTCAGGAGGCCTAACTGTGTCAACGCTGGCATGTGTTTATGGTCAAGTGAGGAGGCCTAGCTGGCATGTGTTTATGGTCAAGTGAGGAGGCCTAGCTGGCATGTGTTTATGGTCAAGTGAATGTATACAAATGAAAGCTAACATGAATAGAAAGGAAGTTTAAATTAAGATTAAATTCTCGACACTTCTGCCCACATCTACTTAACTGCAGCCTGGTATGTTCAGGTCGTGTTTTATCTAGAATGTTTGCAAGTGATTTTTTGTTTTTATCTGGTTCCAGAACGATTGAGTACGCCATAGATACGGAGAATTTGAGTCTATCAGCCATCAGAACTATCAGGGTACTCCGCCCTTTGCGAGCTATAAATAGGATACCAAGTAAGCTAGAGTGTGTGATAAGTATTCATACGGAAACGTTAACACACGGGGTAAGCAGAAACTAGGGGATTATGGGTATGTATGTACGAGAGCATTCAGTGAGAGATCTATCTACCCGTGTGACAATCGGGCTATGGATAGTTCATGGTGCAAATAATCTCATCACTATCTTCTTCCATGCATGTCATAGGAGACAACTAAGGAAAGTTGGGGGGATGGACTGACAACCTGTCACCCGTGAAAATGGCATTATGATTGCATGTCTTGTCTCTATTTCTGACTATTGTATTCTCTCAAATAGTGGCTCTCACGTTATGTGACGGAGAGATGTTGACCAGTGCACATTGTACATTTGTCATGCTGTGACAGACTGGTAGGTACCTGGGATTGTTAGGTGTGCCTTTGTGACAAACAGATCAACAGATCTGACAGAACAATGATGAAGTACATGGACTAGGCGTATGTGCTGCACACACATGTCAGGACGTGATAATCCTGAAATACTGTCACACTGGAATGTCTCCATTCGGGGACTGAACTTGCATCTATAAAGACCCACTAACACTGCAATGACTTTAAAACAGCAAACCTTCTCTGTGTGTATTGAAACAGCACATATTGTGTGTGTGTGTGTGTATGTGTGTGTGTGTGTTTGAAACAGCACGACTTCTGTGGTTGTTTGAAACAGCAAACCTTATCTGTGTGTATTGAAACAGCACATATTGTGTGTATGTGTGTGTGTGTGTTTGAAATAGCAAACCTTGTGTGCGTTTGAAACATCAAACCTTGTGTATGTGTTTGAAACAGCAAACCTTGTGTGTGTGTGTTTGAAACAGCAAACCTTGTGTGTGTATTCGAGTGTTACCTCGATTACTCAACTGTGGAGGACCTATGATTTTATCAAAAAGAGCTACTCACGCCAATGAGAGTATTTCATCATCATCTTGAGCGGAACATCGGTGAGGAAAGTGTCGTCTGTAAGCGAGACAGGGAGAATGTCTCGGTGATGAAAGTGTCGTCTGTAAGCGAGACAGGGAGAATGTCTCGGTCATGAAAGTGTCGTCTGTAAGCGAGACAAAGAGAATGTCTCGGTCATGAAAGTGTCGTCTGTAAGCGAGACAGGGAGAATGTCTCGGTCATGAAAGTGTCGTCTGTAAGCGAGACAGGGAGAATGTCTACTAGAATGAAACCACCGAGTAAAGGGAAGAAGTTCTGGGGAACGAGTATCTATAAGAGAGATGTGTAGAGTAGTGCTTGTGTGTTCAAGCGGATGTGTGATCAAGTGGATGTGTGTTGAAGTGGATGTGTGTTCAAGCGGATGTGTGTTCAAGCGGATGTGTGTTCAAGCGGATGTGTGTTCAAGCGGATGGGTGTTCAAGCGGATGTGTGTTCAAGCGGATGTGTGTTGAAGCGGATGTGTGTTGAAGCGGATGTGTGTTCAAGCGGATGTGTGTTCAAGCGGATGTGTGTTCAAGCGGATGTGTGTTCAAGCGGATGTGTGTTCAAGCGGATGTGTGTTGAAGTGGATGTGTGTTCAAGCGGATGTGTGTTGAAGTGGATGTGTGTTCAAGCGGATGTGTGTTCAAGCGGATGTGTGTTCAAGCGGATGTGTGTTCAAGCGGATGTGTGTTCAAGCGGATGTGTGTTCAAGCGGATGTGTGTTGAAGTGGATGTGTGTTCAAGCGGATGTGTGTTCAAGCGGATGTGTGTTCAAGTGGATGTGTCTTCAAGTGGATGTGTGTTCAAGTGGATGTGTGTTCAAGTGGATGTGTGTTCAAGTCCATCTATAGGAGAGATATGTAGAGTAGTGCTTGTTTGTTCTAGTGGATGTGTGTTCAAGCGGATGTGTGTTGAAGTGGATGTGTGTTGAAGTGGATGTGTGTTCATGTGGATGTGTGTTCAAGTGGATGTGTGTTCAAGTGGATGTGTGTTCAAGTCCATCTATAAGAGAGATATGTAGAGTAGTCGCTTGTGGAGACGTCGTGTTTGCTACAATGGATGGAGAAGGTAAAACTTTTGAACACACAATATTCCCATCGTGACATCTGCAGAAGCTATGCTACAAAGACATGATTCCCTATAAATCCCTATAACCTACAAGAGGTCCTTATTACATCTGCAGGAGCTATATTATAGGAAGATGAGCCCTATTACAGACAAGTAATCCCTATAAATGGCAAGGGGTCCCTATTACAGACAAGTAATCCCTATGAATGGCAAGGGGTCCCTATTACAGACAAGTAATCCCTATAAATGGCAAGGGGTCCCTATTACAGACAAGTAATCCCTATAAATGGCAAGGGGTCCCTATTACAGACAAGTAATCCCTATAAATGGCAAGGTTTCCCTATTACAAACGGCTGCATACATGGTGCTCAGGCATGACCGGTTTAAAGTATAAAGACATGGGTACAGAAAATATAAATGTGACATGAAAGGCTGATTTATTTCCAGGCATTACGATGGTCGGCCTTGGCTATTTTGTGGCATGCGACTCCAAGCACATAAATAATTACCAATGGAAATCGCGACAATAATCGAACATGTAAGGAATGAAGTCATGTACAGGGGTCTTCTGCTACCGACGGTCTTGTCAGTACCTACTACTAACGAGTTTGTGGCAGCGTGTTCTACCAAGACAACTTTTGTTTCAGATATGTATGTGTGAGCCTATGTACATGCGTGCTTGTGTGTGAGTGTGTATATGTGTGATCCAATGTACATGCGTGCCTGTGTGTGCGTGTGTGTATATTTATCAGAGCACCTGATCTTTATTTCAGGTATGCGCATCCTGGTCATGCTGTTGTTGGATACACTACCCATGTTAGGCAATGTTCTTCTACTCTGCTTTTTTGTATTCTTCATTTTTGGCATCATCGGAGTTCAGTTGTGGTCTGGAGTACTTCGTCATCGCTGTTTCCTCAGTCTCAACGAAAGTATTGGCTACCCGTAAGTCATATACAATCTCATACAAACCTGATATGCAATATCATACACACCTGATATCCAATATCATACACACCTGATATCCAATATCATACACACCTGATATCCAATATCATACACACCTGATATCCAATATCATACACACCTGATATCCAATATCATACACTCCTGATATACAATCTCATACACACCTGATATACAATCTCATACAAGTAAATCTATTACATGATATAATTCTACCAATACATTATATATATATATATACGAAATATGTTGTTCGTCCTTCACATGATTACGGTGATGATGTCCATTTGTTACATCTACTTTTCAACTACATGTAGAGAAATAGACTTTGCTATGTTACATCTACTTTTCAACTACAGGTAGAGAAATATACTTTGCTATGTTACATCTACTTTTCAACTACAGGTAGAGAAATATACTTTGCTATGTTACATCTACTTTTCAACTACATTTAGTGAAATAGACTTTGCTATGTTACATCTACTTTTCAACTACATGTAGAGAAATATACTTTGCTACGTTACATCTACTTTTCAACTACATGTAGAGAAATAGACTTTGCTATGTTACATCTACTTTTCAACTACATTTAGTGAAATAGACTTTGCTATGTTACATCTACTTTTCAACTACATGTAGAGAAATAGACTTTGCTATGTTACATCTACTTTTCAACTACATGTAGAGAAATAGACTTTGCTATGTTACATCTACTTTTCAACTACAGGTAGAGAAATAGACTTTGCTATGTTACATCTACTTTTCAACTACATGTAGAGAAATATACTTTGCTACGTTACATCTACTTTTCAACTACATGTAGAGAAATAGACTTTGCTATGTTACATCTACTTTTCAACTACATTTAGTGAAATAGACTTTGCTATGTTACATCTACTTTTCAACTACATGTAGAGAAATAGACTTTGCTATGTTACATCTACTTTTCAACTACAGGTAGAGAAATAGACTTTGCTATGTTACATCTACTTTTCAACTACAGGTAAAGAAATATACTTTGCTATGTTACATCTACTTTTCAACTACAGGTAAAGAAATATACTTTGCTATGTTACATCTACTTTTCAACTACAGGTAGAGAAATATACTTTGCTATGAGCTCGTAGATGGCTAATAAGCTCTGTTCTGACTACAAATATCCCTGGACAGTTTGGGCATATAGCAACTGTAGATGGTGTTTGATCTACCCGTGACGTTTTCGCTGCTATCTGCTGTTGTGTTGTTACATTTATGATCTTGTCACAGGATATTGTGCCTTTTTGTTTATTAGAGTGTCATGTATAGCTCAATTATATGCACATTATTCCATGTATCTCTCCACACAGAAACGTTCTCTCTCCACACAGAAACTATCTCTCTCCACACAGAAACTCTCTCTCTCCACACAGAAACTATCTCTCTCCACACATAAACTATCTCTCTCCACACAGAAACTCTCTCTCCACACAGAAACGTTCTCTCTCCACACAGAAACGTTCTCTCTCCACACAGAAACTATCTCTCTCCACACATAAACTATCTCTCTCCACACAGAAACTATCTCTCTCCACACAGAAACTATCTCTCTCCACACAGAAACTCTCTCTCTCCACACAGAAACTTTCTCTCTCCACACAGAAACGTTCTCTCTCCACACAGAAACTATCTCTCTCCACACAGAAACTTTCTCTCTCCACACAGAAACTTTCTCTCTCCACACAGAAACTATCTCTCTCCACACAGAAACTATCTCTCTCCACACAGAAACTCTCTCTCTCCACACAGAAACTCTCTCTCCACACAGAAACTCTCTCTCTCCACACAAAGAATATCTCTCCACACAGAAACTCTCTCTCCACACAGAAACTATCTCTCTCCACACAGAAACTATCTCTCTCCACACAGAAACTCTCCACACAAAGAATATCTCTCCACACAGAAACGCTCTTTCTCTCCACACAGAAACTATCTCTCTCCACACATAAACTCTCTCTCTCCACAGAAACTATCTCTCTCCACACATAAACTCTCTCTCTCCACACAAAGAATATCTCTCCACACAAAGAATATCTCTCCACAAAGAAACTCTCTCTCTCCACACAAAGAATATCTCTCCACACAAAGAATATCTATCCACACAGAAACTCTCTCTCTCCACACAAAGAATATCTCTCCACACAGAAACTCTCTCTCCACACAGAAACTATCTCTCTCCACACAAATAATATCTCTCCACACAGAAACTCTCTCTCCACACAAAGAATATCTCTCCACACAGAAACGCTCTTTCTCTCCACACAGAAACTATCTCTCTCCACACATAAACTCTCTCTCTCCACACAAAGAATATCTCTCCACACAAAGAATATCTCTCCACACAGAAACTCTCTCTCTCCACACAAAGAATATCTCTCCACACAAAGAATATCTCTCCACACAGAAACTCTCTCTCCACACAAAGAATATATCTCCACACAAAGAATATCTCTCCACACAAAGAATATCTCCACACAAAGAATATCTCTCCACAAAGAGATTATCTCTCCACGCAGAAACTATGCACATAGAAACTATTCAAACAGAAACTATCTTTCCACACATAAACTATCTCTCCCCACAGAGATTATCTCTCCACACAGAGATTATCTCTCCACACAGATAATATCTCCACACAGCGATTATCTCTCCACACAGAGATTATCTCTCCACACAGAGACTGTCTCACCACAAAAACTATCCACACACCGAGTACTTCTCTCCACGCACATACTATCCCGCTGCACACACATACTATCCTGCTGCACACACATACTATCCCGCTGCACACACATACTATCCCGCTGCACACACATATTATCCCGCTGCACACAGAGACATCCACTAGTAGACTATCTAACAGATTTGTATTTCCACAGAGACGATGTCCAAAAGTACTACATACCCAAAAATAAAGTGGAGTTTATCTGCAGCCCTCGAGAAGACTCCGGTATACAGAAGTGTGAAGGTTTCCCCGAGTACGAATATGAAGGAATACGTTGCAACGCCTCGGCAAAGATGTACAGTAACAACACCCCTACCAACGAGTCGTGTGTCAACTGGAATCAGTACTACACAAATTGCTCACCCCACGCCATGAATCCTTTTCTGGGATCTGTCTCATTTGATAACATTGGTCTAGCCTGGGTGGTCATTTTTCAGGTAAGTTTGTGCCAGACTTTTCACTAATAGAACACCTACCAACAGGATTCATTCAAGACTTTTATGTCATGTTTTCCATTGTTCCCGTGCATTTCGTTGATCAGCGTTGGCATGTCGATGCTTACTTTGACGTTGGAATACTGATTTTTACACAATAATTACGTGATGAAACATTTGAAACATTATTTATAAAAGTTTATAACATAATTATTTTCCAAACTTAATCTGCTCAAATATATTTTTTTTAAATTTAGCATATTTAACCTCTGAATTCTTAAGAACAGGGGCATAAATTCGAAAAGAAACTGATAGGATGAATCAGATATTCTTATGATATGTTATTGTTGGATGAGTCAGGTATTCTTGTATTTATTTCACATTGGATGAACAGCAAAACATTGACTTGTAAGACAGATCATAGGTTTGTGGGTCGAGTTGGCTGATTATAGAACGTAACCCACAACCATGCTGATATTGGATGTGTCAGACCAAAAGGCGCAGATATATCAGCCACTCTGTAAACTATGAAACAACACATTCCCTTATACAGAATACATTGCTCTAACATGCAGGAGTTTGTCATAAAACTCTGAAGAAGAAGAAGAAGAGTATCTTACTGTAAAATTAAAATATAAGATTTCAGGGAAATTATCCCAAATATATCGATTTCCCCAAATTCTCCAAATTATTTGCAAATATTTTCAGATTTCACCTTGATTTCATTGTAAATATTTCAACGTAACTTCAATGAGTAGAAAGTCTGGGACATTCTCTTGATGTGTTCCTGTTAACCTGTAAGTCTAGTACTCAACGATCATGACATGACCAGTATGTGTATCTTATCTCTGTACAGGTCATCAGTCTAGAGAGCTGGGTCAACATTATGTACTATGTGCAGGATGCTCATTCTTTTTGGGATTGGATCTATTTTGTGGCACTCATAGTGGTAGGTACATGACATTGTGAGCACTTGACAATATCAGCACGTGACATTGTAAGCACATGACATTGTGAGTACTTGCTTGACATTATGAGTACTTGACATTGTGAGGACATGACAATGTGGGTATATGACAGTGTTGGTGCATAACAACGTGAGTGCATGACATTGTGAGTACATGAAATTGTGAGTACATGACATTGTGAGTACATGACATTGTGAGTACATGATATTATGAGTACATGACAATGTGAGTATTAAACGCACGAGCTCGAAAGCAAACGAATGTCATTGATGGCTGTAAGTGCATGACAGGCAATGACAGTGTAAACACATCATATAATGATAGCTATAGACAAATGACATTGAACATGTATACAAGGCATGTTAGTGTGTTATTTGTCATATAATCATCATCATTTCACACATGATAAGTGCAGTCTCACCCTGAGTATATCCAGAACTACACCACGACAGCCATAGGCGTTCCAATATCCCGAACTACACCACGACAGCCATAGGCGTTCCAATATCCAGAACTACACCACGACAGCTATAGGCGTTCCAATATCCAGAACTACACCACGACAGCTATAGGCGTTCCAATATCCAGAACTACACCACGACAGCTATAGGCGTTCCAATATCCAGATCAACATCAATACAGTTGTAGACACTCATATCTCATCCTGCGTATATCTGCAACATATATTCTCATATCTCATGTTCTGATATCTCAGGTTCTGATATCTCATGTTCTGATATCTCAGGTTATGATATCTCAGGTTCTGATATCTCAGATTCGCATACCTCAGGTTCTCATATCTCAGGTTATGATATCTTAGGTTTTGATATCTCAGATTCTCATATCTCAGTTCTCATATCTCAGGTTATGATATCTTAGATTTTGATATCTCAGGTTCTGATATCTCAGGTTATGATATCTCAGGCTCTAATATCTTAGGTTCTGATATCTTAGGTTTTGATATCTCAAGTTCTGATATCTTAGGTTTTGGTATCTTAGGTTCTTGAACATAATGACATCAGGTATTGGTTTCATAGGTTCTGGTACATAAAGACATCAGATCATGGTATCTTAGGTTCATGAACATATGTATATCAAGTCCTGGTATCTCAAGCTTATGAACATATTTCCATCAGGTCCTGGTATCTTAGGTTCTGGCAATTAGTGATGATAATAAATTTAAGAACTTTTGGATCCTGAGTTTCTTTAGTTGTTAAACAAGAACAGGTTGTACAGATGGATCAGTAGAAACATCTTGCCACCTAATTCTATCAATTAAAATAAGACATGAAAATCTTGCCACTCTTAGGTCAATATCTGGAATTAAATTGAGCAGATTGAGAAAAGAGATGGATACAGCACAAAATTGGAACTTGAAAATGTCCTCAGTGAAGAACAAGTTAGTATATGCTGTATTCAAGAAACACAGCGACATAGCCTTCAAAATCAGAGGCTACCAGTGCTACTGGTCTGACAGAAAGGACAGGCGAAAGGGTGGAATTCTGACACTTGTTAAAAACAATATCAGCGCATGTCAGCTGGAAGTATATATGGAAGGGACAGAATACCAGATGATCCACCTAAAAACAGACAGTGCAGAATTCCATCTCCTGAACTACTACTGTCCAAATGATAAACCATTGGTACTAGATACAATTCCAGACAAAGAGAGACTTATGGTGTGTGGTGACTTCAACAGCCACTCTCAGAGCTGGGGCTACGATCATATCGACAAGAGAGGTGAGGAACTTGAGAGCTGGCAGGATGAAAATAATCTCATCCTTATTAACCAGCCAGCAGACTCGCCAACCTTCTACTCGAGAGCATGGCACACCACCTCTACACCAGACCTGGCATTCCACTCACCAGGCTTGGAATGGAACATCACACGTGTTGTTGGAAAGCAGCTTGGAGGTAGTGACCACAGACCAGTATTTCTGGAAATCCACAATGAATTTACCAAGGACAGCAGCACGCTCACTAGGTGGAACTATAAAAGGGCAGACTGAAAAATGTACCAGCATTTAACCAGTGTTCTAGCTAAGGACATGAACTTGGACAAAGACATCAATAGAGCAGTGAGTGAATTTAATAGATGTATACTACATGCTGCTAGTAAAACTGTACCCAGGGGGGCACGCAAAAACTACAAACCTTACTGGAATGATGAACTGGAAAATCTGCAAAATGAGATGGAAACATCTAGACAGCAGGCTGAGAACAGACCTAGCCAAGAACATCGCAACAAATATCAGCAAACAAAGGATAAATTTCAAAGAGCCAAGTTAC
Source organism: Meghimatium bilineatum (assembly GCA_034231615.1). NCBI lineage: Eukaryota > Metazoa > Mollusca > Gastropoda > Stylommatophora > Philomycidae > Meghimatium > Meghimatium bilineatum. Next base: position 86,410,375 of record CM067320.1, read on the forward strand.
AAACCAGACGGAGCAGCTGGAAAGAAAAAACAGAGTCGCTGAACCTAGAAAGAGATACTAGGAAATTATGGATGGAAACTTGTAAAACAACTAAATGATGAAGGTACATGGAGATATACCAGGATCACACTTTATAAAGATAGAAACATTTTAACAGGTAAACATGCAGCTGATTACATTGCAGATTCCTTTGCAGAAGACAATAACATCAAAGTCAGCCCAAACAAACAACAGAAGGTTCGAGAGAACCAGCAAAACATTGGACAAGTTGAACCTATACCTGAAGTCATGGAGGCACCAATCACAATGAGAGAACTGGAGCATGCAATATCCAAATTGAAAAGGAAAAAGTCCCCTGGAGCTGATGGAGTGTCCAATGAAATGATTAGAAACCTGGGAATTGCAGCAAGAGCAAAGCTACTGCAGATCTTTAACACAAGCTGGTCCACAGGTAATGTACCACATGCGTGGAGAGAAGCAATAATGATACCACTCCTCAAATCAGGAAAAGATGGCAATACAGGCCCATCAGCCTCACAAGCTGTCTATGTAAAACGATGGAACGCATTATTAATCTTAGGATGCAGTGGTACCTTGAAAGTGAAAACCTTCTGGTATCACAGCAAGCAGGTTTCAGACAGTGCTAGTCTACTGAAGATCAGGCAACCTAGCTCTCACAAGAGATTGAGGATGCCTTCCAAGATAAGAAACTGGCACTAGCAGCATGGATAGACCTCAGGAAAGCATTTGATAAGGTCTGGAAAGAAGGGCTCCTAAAGAAATTGCGAAATTGCAGGGTTAGCTCAAGAATGTACAAATGGGTAAAAGCATACCTGCATAATAGAAGAGCCATGGTACAATTAGATGGTCGCAAGAGCAAGAAAGTTCTACTGCGTCATGGAGTCCCCCAGGGAGGAGTCCTGTCACCCACACTTTTCTTGGTTTACATCAATGACCTAGTTGCTGAACTACCACATGGGATCAAAGTGGCAATGTATGCTGACGACCTGGTGCACGGAAGAACATGCGACAGTGGCCACTAAACAAATACAAAGAGCTATCGATGCCCTAACCTTATGGGCAAATAGATGGTGCGTCAGCATTAACACAGATAAGTGCAGCACTACACTCTTTACCCTCTCACCAAAACAAAAAGCCGGTCATATCAAGATAGATGGAGAGCTCTTGAAAGAAGACAGACAACCCACATACCTCGATGTTACTTTTGATGATAAACTGACATGGAAGCAGCACATAAACAAAGCAACAACAAAAGCCAGGAGGAAGTTAGCTATCCTGAGAAAACTAAGTGGAACCACATGGGGAGCCAGTGGAAATATACTCAGTAAAGTTTACCAGCAAGGCATAAGACCACACCTGGAATATGGTTCAGCTGCGTGGTGTCCTGCATCAAACACCACATTACAAGATCTAGATAAAGTGCAAAACCAGGCACTTAGAATAATGTTGGGAGCAATGAAATCAACACCCATAGCAGAGATGCAGAAAATGGGAAGAATGCAAACACTTGGCGAACGCAGAGACACAAAAGTACTAATTCAAGCAGAAAAGTTGCAGTGTATGCCAAGTCATCCAATGAAGGAAAGATTCCAAAATCTAGCAATGGGGCGACTGAAAAGGAGCAGCTTTATCCATCAAGCTAAACGACTCCGTAGACAACTTACAGACCTACCTGAAGTTGACAGCCCCTTAAGGTCTGTACCAGAACAAACCCCGTGGAGTGAAAGCCATGGAATTCCAATATACATTCAGACCCATGTGAAAGGAATACTAAGCGAAGACGAACAGAACAGTGTGCAGCGAAGGACAGTCACCCTCAGTTTCCTGGATGAGGAATATCCACAAGATATATGGGTCAGAGTGTACACAGATGGGTCAGCACAGAATGATGTGAGGAATGGAGGTGCAGGGGTATATATAGAATATCCACACAAGCCTAGAGATACAATCAGAACACCGACAGGAAAATTCTGCAATAATTATGATGCAGAAATCCATAGTGTGGCAGCTAAAAAACTGCTGAACTCCAACTCTGGCCTACAGCCTGTGATATTCCTGACAGATGCAAGGTCAGTGCTTCAAGCTCTCCAGTCTGGAAAACTAACAGACTTGAAAAAACTACTTAGCGAATTGTCTTACCAGTATAGGGTAACCATGCAGTGGATACCTTCTCACTGCGGAATACCAGGAAATGAAAAAGCAGACCAACTGGCTAAGGAAGGTGCTGCCGAAGACCATCCAGATATACCAATCACCTACCATCAGAAAAACAGATGATCAAGTCAATAAGAAAGCCACAAACACCAACACAAGATGACTATCATATTATGAACAGATCAGAACAAGTTATAATTCTACGTCTCAGAACAGGACACTACCGACTCCGCAGTCACATGTATACAAAGTTCAAGATTGTCAACACGGCCATGTGTACATGTGGACAGGCAGCACAGAGTGTCAAACATATACTTCAAGAGTGTTCTGAGCATGAAACGCTGAGGCAGACATATTGACCAGAGGAAACAACACGAATCAAAGCTCTATGGGACACTGTATGAACTACAAAAGACAGTGAGTTTTATTCAGGAGACAGAATTACAGATATAGACATGTTTCAAGTGAACGAAAGAAGAAGAAGCAGATTGAGCCAATAAAAGGGGAAAATGGAAAAAATGGGGTAAAGTCAGATGTTTCTGATAGCAATCTGTACTGATAATAAATATATTCCTGGTCTCAAGTGGAGGAACAAATTGTACACGGTTTCAAATCGCGATGTAATTTGAGATTGTAAATATATAGAAGTTTCTTCAACATATTTACATACTGTTGAATGCCGAAGACGAATGAACCGAATCATTGATGCAAATAAAATAGCGACACAACGCATTTCCATTCTCTGGACTACATCTTGCAGGAAATCTACTAGCACCATTGTCCTGCTGCACGAGAGAACCGGCGGGAGTTTGAGAATAAACGCTGAAGAAGATGTTACTCTATAATGACAAATCTTTTGATGAAAAAAGTTCTTAATTAAATTTAGACCTATACAACAATGTACCAGTATGTCCTGACTTTTTACCATATCAATTTCAGATTGGTTCATTCTTTATGATCAACTTGTGTCTTGTCGTCATCGCCACTCAGTTTTCTGAAACCAAGAAACGAGAGACCGAGAGGATGTTGCAGGAACGTAAGCGATTCCAATCATGTAGTACTCTAGCCAGCAATTCTGAGCCTGGGGGCTGTTACTCTGAGTTACTCAAATTGATAGCCCAAGGTTACAGGAGACTGTCGAGAAAGCTGATCAGAGCGTATTACAAAACAAGAGGAATTGATAAACTCAACACACAGAAGACCTTATCATTGAGGCGGAAGAAGTCCAAAATGAAAGGTACTAATAGACTAGTATCACAACAGCACACTTCATCTCATCAACCACCTGTCCATCACCATCAACATCAGCACCTTCTTCTGCCCCCATCTCCTCAACCATTACAACAACAACTATTTTCACACCATATCAATCTGGCTACTCCTGATATACGATACCAAAATTCCCCGTCACCGTTTAGTGTGCCACAGGCTCCAAGAGCAAGCCCAGAACAGTCGGAAATTGATTCCATGTCCTCGCCTCGAAGACCTAACTATCTAGTACTGCCAAGTGGTAACTACAGTCTCAACCCGTCCTGGGACTCTCTGGCAACATCTAACCTGTCTGTGGATCCGTTCACACCAGCACTGACGAAATCTCAGAATAGTTCCACAAATCAGCTGTCAGCAACCTTGGGCTTTGCTCTGTGTCTTCCTCTCAGCAGGGCTCATTCATTTCACAGTGATGCCAGAGCGCATTCATTTAACAGCGGTGCCAGCAGCGGAGGCAGGATCGTACCTTCCTTACCGGAGGTGCTTGCTGCTCAGGGAGCAAAAAACGCTGCGTTAGTAGCATCAAATATGCTGCTTAGCGTGGAATATGAAGCCAGCAAGACTCAGTCGGTAGCTGATAAAGGTGAGTCAGTGGAGGTGCTTGCTGTATCCAGGCTCACTTGTCCTCATCGTTTTCATCTACATGTCACGTGTGTCGTTATTTATTGCATCCAAGCATGGTTCCTGTTGTACCAGCACCTGGTCATGACAGAGTTAATACCGGGAGATTAAATATATAGCCCTACAGCGGGACATCAGTTTCTCACCAGCATGGCATCTATCACATGTCACTAACAAGCAGATATACAAATATTTATACAATAGATAAAAGCATCAAGTAAATAAAAGAATATTTCTAAATTAGATGGAATTAACAACGGATTAACGAATGTTTCTAAATTAGATTAATGTAACAGCAGATTAATGAATGTTTCTAAATTAAATGAACGCATATTTCTAAAGTAGATGCACGAATGTTACTAAATTAGATAAACGTATGTTTCGAAGTAGATGAACGAATATTTCTACATTAAATAAATGAATGTTTCTAAATTAGATGAACGTATGTTTCTAAATTAGATTAAAGTAACAAGCCGATAAAAGGATATTTGCAGAGTAGATAAAAGCAACAGCAGATGAAAGAATGTTTATAACGTATATGAAAGTAACATGAGAAGAACTAATGTTTGTAGATTATATGAAATTAACAAGCAGACAACGAATATTTGTAGAGTATATGAAAGTAACATGAGATGAACTAATGTTTGTAGATTATATGAAATCAACAAGCAGACAACGAATATTTGTAGAGTATATGAAAGTAACATGAGATGAACTAATGTTTGTAGGTTATATGAAATCAACAAGCAGACAACGAATATTTGTAGATTATATTAACGTAACATGAGATGAACTAATGTTTGTAGATTATATGAAATCAACAAGCAGACAACGAATATTTGTAGAGTATATGAAAGTAACATGAGAAGAACTCATGTTTGTAGATTATATGAAATCAACAAGCAGACAACGAATATTTGTAGAATATATGAAAGTAACAGGAGATGAAAGATCAATAGCCATTTGTAGAATAGATGAAAATAAGAGCAGACGATAGAATGTAAAGTATATAAAGAAAAGAGCAAGAGAATGTCATTAGGAGATATAACGGAGGTGGAACAATGTCTCTCTCTCTCTCTCTCTCTCTCTCAATTTCTTTCTCTCCTGTTAGCTATCGAATAGAAATAAATCAAAATTAATCAAAGCGGATAAAATATTTGAAATCCAATGTGAGTTTCGTTTTATAGATGTGTAGGTCTACATTTTTGGGGATTTCGTTCTTCTATAGCTACCACGGCGACTATCTAGCTATGCTGTTAGAAACACATTTTCATTGTCCTCAACATTTCATACCTAATGACGGTTAGTCCTAAAAATGTTTCCCTAATGGATTGTAGAATTGCTGTCTGATCCCGCAAAGCTGTCTTCTGTCTAAAGACTGCTTGTTCTTCTCTTCGCTGTTTGCCTATGACATCGTTTAATAACTTTAGAATAAATCTGTTTAGTCTGTTTCTGCTGCCTATGGTTATCATAATTATATTCCTAGTTGTGTTTACTGTTACTTGTGTCTTGTAGTGTCGTAGTAGGGACTGATGAATTGTCAAGGGACAGGTTGAATTGTTTGACATGTAGTGACATTTTGGAGTCTTACGGCGTCAGTCATTCCCTCAATGCACTTTTTCCTAGATCTCCCTCTGCATTTGCTGCTTTCCATTTCATGTTGTAAACTCTTAACAGCTGAGATAGGTGGATCGACCATCTTGCGATGACCAAACCATTTCATTCTTTATTTTTCTACATATTTCATAACTGTTAGTGACAATACTGAACTTCTGATGCCATCGTTGCGCTTATATCTCTTCTTCTTTATGAGACATCTCACTTCACTTGTGACTAGAATTCTTGCATATTGTTTTAATAAACATCTCACTTCACTTGTGACTAGAATTCTTGCATATTGTTTTAATAAACATCTTACTTCACTTGTAACTAGAATTCTTGCATATTGTTTTACTAAACATCTCACTTCACTTGTGACTAGAATTCTTGCATATTGTTTTAATAAACATCTTACTTCACTTGTGACTAGAATTCTTGCATATTGTTTTAATAAACATCTTACTTCACTTGTGACTAGAATTCTTGCATATTGTTTTAATAAACATCTTACTTCACTTGTGACTAGAATTCTTGCATATTGTTTTAATAAACATCTTACTTCACTTGTGACTAGAATTCTTGCATATTGTTTTAATAAACATCTCACTTCACTTGTGACTAGAATTCTTGCATATTGTTTTAATAAACATCTCACTTCACTCGTGACTATATTTCTCCCGTGTACTAGACATATCACTTCACTCGTGATTAGATTTCTCCCGTGTACTAGACATATCACTTCACTCGTGACTAGATTTCTCTCGTGTTGTTTTAATAAACATCTTACTTCACTCGTGACTAGATTTCTCTCGTGTTGTTTTACTAAACATCTCACTTCACTCGTGACTAGATTTCTCCCGTGTACTAGACATATCACTTAACTCGTGACTAGATTTCTCCCGTGTACTAGACATATCACTTCACTCGTGACTAGATTTCTCCCGTGTACTAGACATATCACTTCACTCGTGACTAGATTTCTTCCGTGTACTAGACATATCACTTCACTCGTGACTAGATTTCTCTCGTGTTGTTTTACTAAACATCTCACTTCACTCGTGACTATATTTCTCCCGTGTACTAGACATATCACTTCACTCGTGACTAGATTTCTCCCGTGTACTAGACATATCACTTCACTCGTGACTAGATTTCTCCCGTGTACTAGACATATCACTTAACTCGTGACTAGATTTCTCCCGTGTACTAGACATATCACTTCACTCGTGACTAGATTTCTCCCGTGTACTAGACATATCACTTTACTCGTGACTAGATTTCTCCAGTGTACTAGACATATCACTTCACTCGTGACTAGATTTCTCCCGTGTACTAGACATATCACTTCACTCGTGACTAGATTTCTCCCGTGTACTAGACATATCACTTCACTCGTGACTAGATTTCTCTCGTGTTGTTTTACTAAACATCTCACTTAACTCGTGACATAATTCATCTCATGGTGTGTCTTTTTGAGCTATCCATAAATTTCATCATCAGTTTAAGGGGGTTGGGGAGTCTAAAAAAGGTTGACAAAAGTTGACGTCAACAATGCTGTATTTATACTGAATAATTTGATCTAAAATACTGTGTGTATTTCGATTGGTGTTGTCTTAGAATGAGATTCAATATGTTTATTATGACTGTCGCTTACGAAGCACTCACTGTTTTTCATGACTGTCTGTTGAATATTGCTATTGTTGATGCTGTCTGTTTACCGATGTTCCTAGTTGTGTTTTTTTTTTCTTCTGCCGACTAATGGTAACAGCATTCAACACAAAATTTACTATATAAAGTTTACTTTACAAAAAGTTAACTGACACTCAGTGGTGTCATGAGCAAACTAATTCAGTCATATTATGAGATAATGAACACTCAGTCCTGTCATGAAATAACTGACAATAGGTAATGAGAAAATGTACACTCAGTCCTGTCATGAAATAACTGACAATAGGTAATGAGAAAATGAACACTCAGTCCTGTCATGAAATAACTGACAATAGGTCCATGTAATGAGCTGAGAGTGCAATAAAGCATGCTAGATATTAGAGTTCATCTCAAAATAATTGCCTTCAAATCTCAAATCTCCATAACCTGCGCTCGTTAACATTATTTATTGCATGTGACCTTACATTTGACATGTCCCAATTATTGTATAATTTAAAAGTGCATTTTTGTTTTGTTTCCCTGCATCGGTAACTTCCTTCGAATTGTTATAGCTAATTATCAGTATATCCTTCATCACCGTAATTTACAGTAATTTAAATATTGGATGATATTTGATGAATAATATGCCTATTGACAGGTTTTCTGCAATTGATTCCAAGAGTCTATCTTGACACTGTCTACAAGCATCACAACCAGTAACTACATAAGAACTACTTTCATTATTTGACATTCACAAATGTAATGGAATTGTAGTTTATAATAGTGTGCATTTAATTCATAACAAACCTCAAGAAATGTTGTTTATAATAGTATGCATTTAACTTGGAACAAATTTCTGAAACACATACATATTTTTTCAAAGGTTGCACACCGAGTGATAACGTTGAGATACTGTAAATACACTAATTTACAGAAGGCGTATGCGTTTATGTATTTTAAATATTTCAAACAATACATATAGAAAATCTGTTGTTCGTTTTTCCTGGAATGAATGTCTATGTAAGGAATTTATAAATATTTGATATCACAAAAAATTTATGAATTTAAACCGTGTTATTAAACCATGTTAGTGCCGAGTTACAAAGGTTTTCAGATTTCATAAAACGTTTTGAAAAGTATTATATTATGAATGGTATGTCTACAAACATTATGTTACTCTAGCACCGAATAGAACTGAAATTGATGTCTGAATCTAAGAAGTATGGATATTCATTATTCCAACTAAACTGTGAGAAATCTAATTGGGTTTTTACAGCTGGTATCAGTGCTGGAGTCGCTGCTTTAAGCACAGAGCATACGCTAGATACAGTATGAGATGGAAGTCCTGTGACTTTAGCACTCATGTAGCTCTCTGGTAAACTACTTACTAGAGGAGTTACTGATTCAGACTTCAGGCCCAAGTTTTGAAATATTCATTTTTTGACACGTTATGAAACAAGATCTGGAGAACATAGCTACAACAGGCAATGGTGAAAGCAAGGGAGATCTAGGATGACAGCATGAGAAAATACTAGTCAGTTTGACATTGTGGCATGGCAATGAATCCACAACGATTATGATAAAAGATACTGGAAATAGTTGTGGATATTCATGATAGTTTACGCCAGTCGGTATGGCACATGTTTGTTTGTTTTTCGTTCGCTCCATTGTAACCATCACGGATATCCGTGCGATTTCCGCCGGGAGCGTGATTACGTTGTGCCACCGTTATGCGCCTTGTAAGCCTAGCACATCCGATTTCGGCATGCCTTGACAATTCGGGTGGGCTACCCTTAGCCTGTGACAGCCTCTATATATGTCTCCAGTCACGCGTAGTGGAGACTCTTCGCCCAGACGATTGTTTGCTCTCGTCTGACTCGAACGAGGTGTTCCACAGTCTATGAACTTGCCTCGTGTAATTGGACGTGCTGTGCCTGTGCCCATTGGGTACTGAACCGTTTCTCATCCGTGAGCCTGGTTCCTTAAGGGGAAGAACTCAACAGAGGAGTTGGACCCTGGCTCTTTCGCCCTCTTAGCCGAGGTGTCATTCACCGACATCGTGTACCCCGTGTCCAAGTTCGAGTCTCACACCACGCGTTTGAGAGCAAGGCGTTCTCGAGCTGAGCGTCCTTGTCCCAATAGCGCCTGAGCCCATCAGGTACTGAACCCTTTCTCTCTTCAAGTGTATTTCCGGTGTAGGAAAACCTGACAGTAGAGTTGGGCCAGGGCTAAATCGTTGTCCCTTTTGTGCCTGAGCGCATCGAGTACGGAACCCTTTCTCGTCGCGAGCATATTTCCGGTTTAGGAAGGCTCGACATTAGAGTTGGATTAGGTCTTCTTGCTTTACCAAACGCCAATGAATGGGTATGGGTCTCTGCCTGTAAGGAACACGGGTAACTAGAAGCTCGTCTCGAGCTGACGGAGCTTGTAGTTCCCCTTTCCTAGGAACTTTTCATTTTCTATTTGCAGTTCGCGCTGCCCTCTAGCGCTGTTCTGCCCTTTCACTGATTCATTGTACTCGGTATGAAATATATTTGTCTCTCGCCATGCATCTACCTTTACGTGCATTTTACATTGGCCGCCCCTCCAATGTTCGGACTGGACTGACTAGCTTCACTGTATGTCGATAGTGTCGCTATATGTGGTGCTGCTAGTGGTATCGGAGATATTGTCTGTCTCTTGTGCAGTCAAATCTCTTTCCATCTGCTACCTCCACATTCTCGGACACGATCCCCAAATGATTTGGCCAGAATCAGCACTAGCTGCTGTATTTCTGTTTCCAGGGTGCACCGCGTGGAGGTACATTTGGGATCTTGGTTATCTGCTAACCCTGGGCCCGCCTAGAGCAATGCGTTCCCTTTGCACCCCGGTATGGCACATAATTATGATATTTTGAATTGAGTCGACCGAATAGCACTTAGAGAGTATTGTAATAATTGGTATGTCACGTGACGCCATAGACAAAAGTATCTTAGAGAGTATTTTCTAGCAGACGTGAAACAATGGCTACATTTAGGTGTACCGGTCTGTCGGACTTGGCACTTATAGGCTATCGTAATAGATGCAAGTTATGGAAACATTTCCTACAGGTGATGGCGTGTACACAAGCCAATAGGTACGTAATACCAATGCTTTATGTTAGAGAGTTATGATTTACCCACGACACACAATTTTCAAAAATAAAGTAGCTACATAATAATTACAAATAATATAATTATAATAGTTGGATAGCCCTTAAAATTGCAATTCAACGATACCTTTCAACTAAGTCTGTACGTCAACCCTGAAAAAAGTTATGAATGTCCTTCGAATTAATTTGACTTAATTAATTAAAATAATTTACACAAGGATTTCCAAAAGAGCAAAGTCTCAACTCAATATATTGGCATGTCATTGGAAATTTACTATTGCACAATGGTTTGTATGAAAATCACAAGTCAACAGTTCAGACCTTTCGCCTTTGATCTTTTTCGTTCCTGTTCAAGATGTTAAAATATTTTCCAAGCCCGGATTCTACTCCTCTTGGTCACTTGATGACTCATAAGCACCAAAACATAATGCGACCTTTTTTTCTCAATATCGTGCTCAATTCTGCTTGTTAAGGAGGAACATTATTATCCTAGGTTATCATTGTCAGCATGTCCCAAGTTATTGTTGTCAGTATGTCCTAAGTTATCGTTGTCAGTATGTCCCAAGTTATTGTTGTCAGTATGTCCTAGGTTATCATTGTCAGCATGTCCCAAGTTATTGTTGTCAGTATGTCCCAAGTTATTGTTGTCAGCATGTCCCAAATTATCCTTGTCAGTATGTCCCAAGTTATCATTGTGAGCATGTTCCTAGTTATCGTTGTCAGCATGACCCATGTTATTATTACCGGTATTTAATTAGTTATTGTTTTGACTATCTCTGTAGTTATCAATGTTAGTATTCACATAACTAACATTGTCAGTATTTTCCTAGATATTAGTTTTATTATTTTACTAAATATTAGTGTCAGTATTTCACTAGATATTAGTGTAAGTATTTTTACTAAATATTAGTGTCAGTATTTTACTTAATATTAATGGCAGTATATTTCACTAGATATTAGTGTCAGTATTTCGCTTAATATTAGTGTCGGTATTTTAATAGATACTAGTGTTGTTATTTTACTAGATATTAGTGTCAGTATTTTACTAGATATTAGTGTCAGTATTTTACTAGATATTAGTGTGGGTATTTTACTAGATTTTAGTGTCAGTATTTTACTAGATATTAATGTCAGTATTTTACTAGATATTAGTGTCAGTATTTCACTAGATATTAGTGTGTCAGTATGTTACTAGATATTAGTTATATTATTTCACTTGATATTAGTATTTGTATTTTACTAGATATTTCTGACAGTATTTCACTGGATACTAGTCTTCTTATTTCGTTAGATATTGGTGTCAGTATTATTTTTACGAGTATTATATTTTTAATCTAAATATTAGTGTCAATATTACATTAGATATTAGTGTCAGTATTTCACTAGATTTTAGTGTCAGTATTTTACTTGATTCGAGTGTTATTCTTCTTCTTTCGTTCACTTGAAACATGTCTAGATCTGTAATTGTGTCTACTGAATAAAACTCACTGTATTTTGTATTTCACACAGTGGCCCATAGAGTTTTGATTCCAGCGTTGCTTCCAGTGGCCAATGTGTCTGCTTATGCGTTATTACTCAGAACACTCCTATTAGTACCTTTGTGTCTCTGCGTTTGTCACGTGTTTGAGTTCTCCCTATTTTCTGCATCTCTGCTATGGGTGATGATTTCATTGCTTCCAGCATTATCCTGAGCACCTGGTTTTGCACTTTATCTAGATCATGTAATGTGGTGTTTGATGCAGGACACCACGCAACTGAACTATATTCTAGTTGTGGTTTTATGCCTTGCTGGTAAACTTTACGGGGTGTATATTCCCACCGACTCCATATGTGGTTCTACTTAGTTTTCTCAGGATAACTAATTTCCTCCTGGCTTTTATTATTACTTTGTTATGTATTGCTTCCGTGTCAGCTTATCATCAAAAGTAACTCCGAGATATGTGGGTTGTTTGTCTTCTTTTATAAGCTCTCCATATATCTTGATAACACCGGCTTTTTGTTTTTGTTTTGGTGACTGGGTGAAGAGTGTATCGCTGTACTTATCTGTGTCAATGCTGACCTACCATCTATTTGCCTATAGGGTTAAAGCATCAAAAGCTCTTTGTGCATTTGTTTAGTGGATACTGTCGCATGTTCTGTAAACCATATCACTAGGTCGTCAGCATATATTACCACTTTGATCCCGTGTGGTAGTTCGGCAGCTAGGTCATTGATGTAATCCAACAAAAGTGTGGGTGAAAGGACTTCTTCCTGTGGGACTCCATGACGTAGTAGGACTTTCTTGATCTTGGCCATCAAATTGTACTCTGGGTCTTCTATTATTCAGATATGCTTTTACCCATTTGTACATTTTTCATTTAACCATGTAATTTCGCAATTTCTTTTAGAGTCTTTCTTTCCAAACCTTGGTCAAATGCTTTCCTGAAGTTTATCCATGTTGTTAGTACCAGTTTCCTATCTTGGAAGGCATCCTCAATCTCTTGTGAGAGCTAGGTAGCCTGATCTTCAGTAGAGCAGCACTGTCTGAAGCCTACTTCAGAACGCAATTGCAAATTACTGAACGTATTTATATTGCCTAGAAAATCACTACAGCCAAAAAATGTTGGGTTGATGGCTACGTCCTGAATAGAATACGCTAACATTTTATTTTTTTATTTATTTTTTTTTGGTTATCACTATTGCTTCCCTCCATGCTGCGGAACATTACATGTGGTCCAGAATGCATTGAAGATCTGCAGTAGCTTTGCTCTTGCTGCAGTTCCCATGTTTTTAATCATTTCATTGAACATTCCATCAGCTCCAGGGGACTTTTTCATTTTCAGTTTAGATATGGCATGCTCAAGTTCTTTCAAGTGATTGGTGCCTCCATGACTTCAGGTATAGGTTCGTCTTGTCTTGCTCGTCTTGTCAATGTTTTGCTGGTTCTATCTAACCTCCTGTTGTTTGTATGGGCTAAATTTAACGTTATTGTTAAAATGTTTCTATCTTTATAAAGTGTGATGCTTGTATTTCTCGCTGTACCTTCATCATTTAGTTGGTTTACCAGTTTCCATAATTTCATTGTATCTCTTTCAAGGTTCAGCGGTTCTGTTTTTTCTTTCCAGCTGCTCCGTCTGGCTTGTAACTTGGATCTTTAAAAATTAGCCTTTGGTTGCTGATATTTGTTGTGGTGTTCTTGGCTAGATCTGTTTTCTGCCTGTTGTCTAGATCAGGCATGTCAAACGTGCGGGCCGCATGCGGCCCTTTGCAAGCGCGCGTGCGACCCACACAAAGAATACTGCAATTATTTCATTTAATGGCGAAAATTGCAGTTTTAATACTTTAAACTGGGTGTATAAAACATAAATCTGGCATAGTGCCATGTATAAGAAAACAATACGGCTGTTTTAAGCTAGTAAGGGTTTTCTATCTATGAGAATTGGCAACATTGACCGGAAGTAGCAAACAGATTGTTATAGCCATGTTAAAATTTTAAAACAATAATAAATTGTATCTTGTGGAATCGTGCCGGTAATTATATTATTTGTTTTAATGAAGTACTAAATAAACTGACTCCGTTTAAAATGGCTACAGTACCTTCAGTTAAGAAGAAAAGGACACTTGATGAAGAAAGGCGAGTATTTCAAGAAAACTGGGAACTACAGTATTTTTGTGCAATGGTAAATGGAAAGATGCATTGTTTAGTATGCAATACAACAGCATTGCCACGCCAAAAGAGTACAACTTAAAAAAACATTATAAAACAAACCATCGATGATGCGATAAATATGTGGGCTTAATGCGTGTTTCAAGACTCCAGGAATTGAAGGCTAACTTGATACAGCAACAGACATGTTTTACAAAAATAGATCAAGCCAATGTCGCTTCCGTTACTGCAAGCTATGAACTCAGCCGAATGGTCGCCATGAGTGGGAAATCTTAACATAGCGAACATAAGACCAATGTGTACGTAAGAAATAAAGTAGAGATGTGTGCAGGTGTTCAGGAGCCATTGCTTTCAATAGTGAAACGACGAAAACTAGCAAGGTGCGGACATGTATGCAGGCACGATTCCTTGTCAAAAACAGTACTGCAGGCAAATGTCGAGGGTGGAAGAAGCAGAGGAGGACAAATAAAGACATGGACAGACAACATCAAGGAATGGACAGGGCTAGATATTTCCACACTCATCCGCATCGCTGAGGATAGAATTCGCTGGAGGACTCTGTGTGCTGAAGCATCCAATGTGGTACCCCTACGACCCTGATGGGTTATGGGTTTATTGATTGATTGATATATAGTTGGCCTTGGTGCTTTGTCAAAGGCCTGGTGAGCGGAATGCCAGGTTCTGGTGAATAGGTGGTGTGCCATGCTCTCGAGTAGAAAGTTGGTGGGTCTGCTGGCTGGTTAATAAGAATGAGCTTATTTTCATCCTGTCAGCTCTCAAGTTCCTCACCTCTCTTGCCCATGTGATCGTAGCCCCAGGTCTGAGAACGGCTGTTGAAGTCACTACACACCATCAATCTCTTTTCTTCTCGACTTATGTCTAGTACCAGTAGTCTTATCATTTGGGTAGTAGTAGTTCATAAAGTGTCATAATTCCACCATTTTGTCTGTCCTTTCTGTCTGATCGATAGCACTGGTAGAGTCTGATTTTAAAGGCTATATCGCTGCTGAGGTGTTTCTTGAATACAGCATACTTGAACGTGTTCTTCACATAGGATATTTTCAAGCTCTAATTTTTTACTGTATTCATTTCTTTTGCTGTTGACGACCTCAGCATTCCAGTGCATTATTTTAATTGGTCGTTTGTTTGTTTCGCCAGTAGCTCTATTCCCTTGCCGCCTGGCTCCTCGATGCAATTGAGCAGGACCTCCAGTAATTGCAGTCGGGCGCTTTTGAAGTATAGGTCCCGGCACCTTCCCTGCTTGAACATCCCTCACAGGGCAGGCACCATAACTATTATTAGATATAGACATGTTGTCATTGTGTTTTTGCATGACATCCCGATTAATTGTGCACCCTTTGGCTGGTTGCTTCTGTCTTCAGCATCCTGCTTATTTGGGAAGGACTGTGGTCCTGCTCGAGTGGGTCTGCCCGACCAGTCTTAAGTTTCCAGCCCCTGATGGCTGAATTATGCCCCATCAGCACTTCAAGGTGTTGGCCTCGAATTGGACGAGTGTTATTATTCCACTAGATATTATTGTCAATATTTCATTAGATATTAGTGTCAGTATTTCACTAAATATTAGTGCCAGTATTTTACTAGATATTAGTATTATTATTTCACTAGATATTAGTGTCAGTAATTCACTAAATATTAGTATCAATATTTCAATAGATTTTAGTGTCATTATATTGCTAGATAGTGTCAGTATTTCACTAGAAACAAGTATTATTTTTTATCTAAATAATAATGTCAATATGTCATTGGATATTAGTGTCAGTATTTCACTAGATATTAGTGTCAGTATTTCACTAGATATTAGTGTCAGTATTTCACTAGATATTAGTGTCAGTATTTCACTAGATATTAGTGTCAGTATTTCACTAGATATTAGTGTCAGTATTTCACTAGATATTAGTGTCAGTATTTCACTAGATATTAGTGTCAGTATTTTACTAGATATTAGTGTCAGTATTTCACTAGATATTAGTGTCAGTATTTCACTAGATATTAGTATCATTATATTGCTAGATAGTGTCAGTTACACTCTCAACTTAGTTCGTTTGTTTCTTTGGTGCCAAAGGCGACACGTAGGGAAGAAGTCATGTTTCTCCATGCCCTTCGCTTCGCTGCAACCCGTTGTAGCTCTTGTGTGATGTTAATGTCCATTGTCATTGCCTCGTTTGTGATTATTCTTTCAATATGACAATCAATACAAAGTAACTGCGTGAAACGTAACAACAATTAGACTTACGTAAAACACAGGTTTATATATCGCTTTAATGAGACACGACAGACTATTAAAAAAGTACAATTAGATTTGATCTATTGAAATATTGATTACGAAAATTCCCTTTTTAATTTTAAAACTATTTTTACATGTGAATCCCGTAATGACATTTACGTGATCATATGTAAACGTTGTGGCAAACAGTACATCGCTGAAACCGGCCTACGATTGAGCGATCGCATTTGTAACCATCTTCATGCCATCAAGCACAGAACACCCACTCCTGTGGCCACACACTTCAACGGTGATCGTCATCATGGTGCTTTTGATATTCAGGTCACCGCCATCAGATCTTGCACCGCCGAAGATAGATCTAGGTACGCTCTAGAAAATCGTCTCATTTTTGAATTTGGTACACTCAAGCCTTTTGGTCTAAATTCTGACCACTCTTATGTCTAGTACTGGGTTGGTGTGGTCTTTGTCTTTATTCTTTTTCTTCCGTCATTTACTCACACTTTTGTTCGTTTCGTTCCCACATATATTTACGTTTTTTTATGTACTTTCTGACCCTCCGGCATCTCATTTCCATATTTCCGTTCGATGTTGTTATAATTTTTCCATTCGTCGTCTTTTGATGTTTTATATGTGTCTTGATAAAGACCTTTAGGTTGAAACGTTGAATATGATTTGTGTATTGTAATTTGTATGATTTCTTGTGTACGCATCATTACCTACTAGTTTTAGCTATAGTCTGTCGTGTCTCATTGAATCGACATATAAACCTGTGTTTTACGTAAGTCTAATTGATTATTCTTTGTAGTGTTGTCCTGTTTTTTGCCACTTTTTCGTTTTCTGTTGAAGGCCATGTGACAGCTATTTGAGTAGTCTGTTCTCGTCTGATCTAAGGGTATCCCTAAATACTGCCAACGTCTTCTAATAATAGTTGGCGCATATTCTTGTTTGGATATCTTATTGATTCATTTGAAATCAAGGAAGTGTATCTTTAGTGACAGATTGCAGCCAAGTTTATAATACTTCATCAGCGTGTCCCCTACCAATTCCTTCTAGTTTTCTGCCCTTACATTACCGAGAAAGTTTATGGACACTAGACGAAAAGCAGCACATGCTTGTTTCGCATGAAAAGGCAGCAAGTTGTTGAACCAGACATCTTTTAAGACCTCTTTAATCTGAGTACCCACGAAAAATTTTCTTTAATCTTTGCTTCACTGGAGTGAATTTTTCATTCAGTTATCGGAAAGCTGGTGAAATCATGTCTATGGCTTTCACGAACATCTTCATCAAACCTAATTTTATGTGAAGGGTTGGCAGCAGGATCTGGTGAGACTCGAGCAGAGATGGCGCTGGATATTCTTCTGTTCAACTACTACATTATTTTGTCTGAAAATCCATTCCTTCCGCAAGTAGTGCAATTCCCTTGTTCCAATTCTCATTCGTGATTGTTAATTTGTATGCCTGCAACACGAGCGTTGATCTGCAGGGCTGGAAAATTCTAGGGGAGATAATGGAACAGGAAAAGGATATCCTCTTTTTTGCGGTGACATCAATGCGTAAAGCACATCATGGGGCAACAATGCTTCTAACAAACAGGGAAGAGAGCTGGAGGGGTCCTGACAGATACGGACTTGGTGTGCATTAAGGATGGTAGTATAACAAGAATGGCAAGCAGGGATGGTGATGATGATAGTGCTATCGTCCTGGCATTGGTGTCATCGACTTCTGTGGCTGTCTGTAAATGGGATGTGCTGGGGCATCATGGCAGTGACCACCTCCCATGTGTTGTGCTTGTGAAAAGTGACAAAAGTAAGCAGATCAGGCCAAAAGTCATGTCTTTTAAATATGATCGCAGAGGAGTGGATGTTGTGAGCAGAATTCAACAAGACAAACGTATGACTCAAGAAGTGAGAAATCAAGTCTGTTATAAGCCCCCCCCCCCCTGGTGGAATGAAGATGTGCAAAGGGCATGGAGCGAGAAACAGAAAGCAGTAGCACTATGGCAGAGAGCAAGGAAAAGTGTGGTTGCTCACCCCATGGAGATCGCACAATACAAACAGAAGAAATATAATAAAGTTCAAACATTCAAAGATATTGCAAAGTCAGAAATGGATTCAAAATGGGACGACTTTTGTCAGGAGATCGCAAGGGAAAAGTCACTAAAATCATTCTGGCTCTTACACAAATCCATGAATAGTCTGACAAGACACACAACTATTGTCGATTTCCAGAGCTTCGATACGACCTGGCAAAAGACGGACGAGATAAAAGGTGCGGCGTTGCTGGCACACTATACCGCACAAATTGGTCAGAGAAATGTGGCATATCAAGAAATCAGGAAAAGGATTGCAGACATATGTAAGAACTTGAGTATGGAAGAACATATGATAACTGTAGTTGAAGAAATTAGGAAGGCACTGAAAAGTACAAAATACACAGAACCAGGACCAGATGGCATTAGATACGATGACATAAGTCGGAGAACGGATGAGGAGTTGGGAGAGTTGGCGGACATGTTCAATAACAGTCTTTTAAAGTAAAAGAATACTGATTGCTTGACTATTTAGTCACACTACCCAAACCTGGCAAGGATAACACCAGGATACACGGCTACAGAATAATAACAGTGCATAATACTATAGGCGGGCTTTTGGAAAAAATTGAAGGTATCGAGTCATCTTGAGAGAAATAAGTGTTTACCAACATTGTTAGGTGGATATCGCACAGGAAAGAAGGCATGTCAGAATGCAGCCATCTTTGCACAGGATATTTTTGAGGGACACATGGAAACTTGTGCAGTCGCAATAGATCTCGAGTATGCTTACAATAGGGTGTCCTTAGATATCTTGATGGACCAGCTGTTAAATCTTGCAGTAAATCCTTTTCTCGTGCGGTGGATTTGTACGGCCCTGCTGCACAAGATAGTAGTTCAAAAGTGTGGTAACTGGGTATCGGCACCAACGGTTATTAGCCCCGGTCTGCCACAGGGATCGCTTTTTTCTTCTATGATTTTCAATGTATACACAGTACACATCACTAGCGAGTAAATCACAGGTGCTGGTAGAACTATGTCGTACGTTGATGACATCCTGGTGTATAGGCAGAGCAGAAACCAAGAAGAGTGCGTCGTGGAACTTTGGGGGAACTGGACAGACTGACGAACTGTTGTAGAGATACGGGAGCAGTGGTAAATCCTTCTAAGGAATTCATGACTTGGTTTTCCTTGAACAATCACATGATAAAGAAACACATTCCACATGTTTTGTTGATCGGGAACAGGTATGAAAGATCCAACACAAAAAGATACCTTATTGAGTGTGTTGTTTGACACAAGTCTTAAGTCTCGGGGAACATGTTTGAGGAAAAGGCAGGAAAAGGCTTAGCTGAAATTAAGGTTATAGCTACTGCACAGTGAGCAGAGGTTGTTATTTCTTTTGTACCAGGGTTTGTGGTAACTGTGATGGAATATGCACTGGCAATTCTGAGTCTTAGCCAAACTCATATCGAAAGACTGGATATAATCCAGAATGCAACAATGCGCATGACTCTTAGGTGCACAAGAAACACATCGACAAGATCTATGCGGTACCTACTCGACTGTCCTACGGCAGATCACATATTGCCGTGCAGGGGCGTGCCTTCAGATACATGCAAATAAGGAACTGAATTGCATTCCGAAATACAGAAAGTTAAAGGTTGCAGACTTGAGAGAGGGAAGTCGTGGATGGGACGTGCTGAGGATGTCATACAAAGCGTGTGCAGATTGCAAGATGTGCAGAATGAATAGGTCTACCCACAGATTTCGAAAATTGTTTGAGAATAGCAGGGAATGCAGAGAATGATGTCCTACGGATGTGGAACATGAGGTGCAGGTTTTGGTCAGTGAGAATGTCAAAGAGGGGGATGTGGTTATATACACTGATGGATTTGTGATTAAATATGTTTGAAGCGCTTTGGCCTTCACAACTCAGTGCGCAAGTAAAACGATCAGAGAGTAAAGTGGGGCCTTTCCCATGACTGCGAGTAGTATGACCATGGAGATTATGGCAGTGACCATGGTATGTGAGTGGGTAGACACACAGAAGGTAACACGGGTCTGTATCTTGAGTGACTATTAGTATGATTAGGATGGTACAAGTGGGTCTCGTTCGCGAACAGTAGTTTGAGGCATTGAAAAAGGCCAGTTTGAAAGTAGCTGCATTTAATTTAGTGCTGGGACATATGGGTGCTCGATGTAATGAAAGACCAGATCAACTGGGATCATGCGCGATTGTGGCACAGGGCGATGGGACAATAGATCGAGCTGACATTGAGATGTAGTACGCGAGAGTGAGACTAGTGTGGATGATAATTCCTTTTCAATTTCCAAGATTAAAGGTCAGGGTTTGAAATGCGGTCTTGCTAAAAATGAACATTTTAGAGGGCACAGAAGAATGATGGTCAACCTGCAAGAGACCGGTACTGTCAGCAGAAGTGTAATAGCGGATACACTCCGGGAGAGATCGGAGCGACTATGGACGTGTCCAATTAGCAGTGATCATGATCCAACGACTAACTAACTCACATAAAAATCACAAGTATTTTGTATACCCCTGCTGCAGTCCGATTAAAAGGGCAACTACTTTCAAATCTACAAAGTTGCCAGCTGTACGTGTTATACTCAATGTAATTATCTGTTTTAGGTTATCGTATGTCTCTTCCGTGGAACGTCAGATCGTTAACACAGAGTGGTAAATTAGACAACATCAAACAAGATATGAAAAGAATGAACGTAAATATCTTAGGAATGAGTGAATTGAGAAGGACTGGGGCAGGAGAGATATAATCAGAGAAATTTAAAGTCATATACTCAGGTGGACAAAAACATGAGAGGGGGGTAGGCGTATTATTAGACACAAAAGTAAAAACGGTGAAGGGTTTCATGGCAATATCAGACCGGATAATATTAGTGAAACTAGCAGGAAAATCTTGGATATTAACATTATACAAGTTTATGCACCCACATCAAGCATTTCAGAGGAGGACATAGAAGCTTTCTATAGAGAACTAGAAACCGCAATGAAACCGTGTGTAAAAATCATGAAGTAACTATAGTGATGGGGCACATTAACGCAAAAGCAGGTGAAACAGAGATAAAGCATGTGACTGGAAGTACAACTCTCCGGTTCTGTTCCATGTTGCCTTGTTACTGTGTATTCGTCAGGTTTCAGTGTAAAATTTGGTTTAGAGGATGTGATTTATTGATAGAGGAGTGGGCACACGCACATAACTTAAAAATAGGGAATACATGGTTCAATCAACATCCAAGAAGGATGTGCACATGGACTATTCCAGGACATAATACACGGATAAATATTTTCACAGTTTAGTCTCATAGAGACATATACATAGAAAACAGCATTAGATATGTGAAAACAAGGCCAGGTGCTGACTGCAACAGTGATCATATACTACTGGTGGGAACATCTTGTATAAGATTAAAGAAGATCAAGAGATCACCAAGAAATATGAAATTAGATTTAGCATTATTGAAATCAGATGCTGACATTAAAGAAAGATACAACATAATTGTACTAAATAGATACAATACCATTGCAAAGATTCAGAGTATTGAAGATCAATGGGACATGCTAAAGCATTCGATAAACCAAGCTTCTAAAGAGAGAATACCAAAAGTAAAGCATACATCAAAACAGAAAGGATGACTGAAGAAATATTACAATTGATGAGCACCAGAAGGAAAAATAAACACAAGATAGAGGCAAATCAGAAAATACATAAGGAAATAAGAGAGAAATGCAAATTATCAAACGAAAGCTGGCTGAACAAGAAATGCACAGACATAGAGTCATATTACAACCAAGACACAACATTACTACATAAGCAAATTGATGTGATAACAGGAAGGAGAACGCAAACAGTTACAGAGTGTCTACAATCTAAGATAGGGCAAGTATTAATGAGAAAAGATCACATAGTACGGAGATGGTCGGAATATATCAAAGAACTTTATAATGACAATAGACCCGAGATACACATATAAGATAACGGAGACGGACCATCACTACTCGCAGCAGAAGTAAAAGAGGCCCTAAGACATATGCAATATGGAAAAGCCCCAGGACCAGAAAATATTACATGAGAGGAACTTCAGGTGACTTTAGAGTTGAAATAATCACAAAATTACTGAATGACGTATATAATAGTGCACACATACCCGACGACTTAATGAGATCCATATTTATAGACCTACATAAAAAACCAGGGACCACCGAATGTAAAGAACACCGTACAGTCTCATGAGACACATAACAAAAATACTTCTCAGAATCATCATGAAGAGAGTGAGAAACAAAATAAAATCAGAAATAAGTCCAGAACTGTGTGGCTTTGTAGAAGGCAACGTACCAACAATGCTATATATATATTGAGAACACTAATTGAGAGGGCTATAGAGGTAAAAAGAGATATGTACCTCTGTTTTATAGACAACACAGACGCATTTGATAAAGTTAAACATAGTGAAGCTATGCACATGCTAGATAATTGAACATCGACAGTAATGATTTAAGAATCATCAAGAACTTGTACTGGCAAGAAACAGCAGCAATAAGAATAGGAAATCAATTAGGCCATTCAACAAAATAAAACAAGGAGTTAGACAGGGATATGTACTTTTGTAAGTTTTAGGCATAAGAATGAATATTGGCTAGCCACCGTGGAAAAGACTGAGACCTTACCACATACACCCCAAAGCCAAACTACAGATTACACTGAAGAAGAAATAGAACAGTACTACGTAGATCTACAACAACTACTCAAACCAATAAAATCAATAGACATTTTAATAGTCATGGGAGACATGAATGCAAAAATAGGGAAAGGGAGACACACGAACATTGTAGGGCAATTCGGACTAAGGACAAGAAATGACAGAGGAGAAAGACTTATACAGTTCTGTGAGGAGAACAATATGATCAAATGTAACACATTCTTTGAACATGAAAATAGAAGATTATATACATGGAAAAGTCCTGGAGACAGAAAGAGGAACCAAATAGATTACATTATGATTAACAATAGATTTAGAAATAGTGTCAAAAACATCAAATCATACCCAGGTGCAGTTATCAACTCTGACCATAATCCAGTGCTGTGCAAAATAAATGTCAAACGTAAAAAGATAGTAAATAGAAGAATTCCAGATCCACAGATAGACACATCATCACTAAAACAACCAGACATACAACAAAAATATCTTGTAAATGTAAGTAATAGATGATAGAGTGCATGGAACAATACAGAAGGGAAAATCCAGAAGAGAAAATAGACAATAAATGGGACAGCCTAAGGAAAAGTATTCAAACATCAAATGATAATTTACCAATAAGAAAAACCAAGAACAAACAAACATGGATGACAGATGAAATATTAGAGAAAATGACAGAAAGAAAGAAAGCTAAAAATACGCCAAAATACTCAAGTATAGACAAGGAGAAATGTAACATTTGCAGAACAGCGAAAAAACAATGGCTAGAAACAAAATGCAGTGAAATAGAGATGTCCATACAACAGAAGACAAAATTAATGCATAAGGAGATACGTCTGATCACAAATAAGAAAAATCCTATAATTGGGGTGGCTGCATTAAAGATAAAATAAGAAGAGGGATAAGACAAGGATGCATTTTATCACCAAGCCTATTTAATATCTACACAGAGAATATCTTTTAAAATATAGAAGAAATACCAGGACTCAAGATCAATGGGAAAATAATAAACAACCTTAGATATGCAGATGACACTGTTGTTTTAGCAGAAAGTGAACATGAACTACAAAGACTAATAGATCAAGTCAATAAATCAAGTAATGAATATGGACTATACTGAGTATCTGACTAGTGATAGATAAATATATAGAAGTCCAAAAAAGTATCTTTATTTGCTTCATAGACTACAGCAAGGCCTTTGACAGAGTCCAACATGAAAAAAAATGTATTTTAGTTAGATGGCTCATTAGACTTATTGTTCTATATTTTGTACAGTCCACAGCCCTGGGCTTCTTAGGTAGTGGTATGAATATTGATGATGTTAGGTCTTTAGGTATATGGCCTGTTTCGTATAAATATCCAAAAAACAAAAACCATGATAATCAGCAAAGACACAGAAGAACAGGAGGTAAACATAAACATACAGGGAGAGAAACTACAACAAGTAAAACAGTATCAATATCTTGGACACATAGTCACAAATGATGGCAGATGTGAAACAGAAGCTAAAAGGAGAATAGGAATAGCTAAAAGTATCTTCAATGACATGAGGAAATTATTAACATCTAAACAAATTATAAACAAGTTAAAAATGAGAATTATAAAATGCTACATCTATTCCATGTTAATGTTTGGCTCAGAAACATGGACACTACATAAACAATTAGAATACAAAATTTATGCCTTTGAGATGTGGGTATATAGAAGAATAGGGAGAACATCATGGAAAGAGAAGAAAACAAATAAAGAGGTGCCCAAGACACTTAATATGAAGAAAGAACTACTAAGAGAAATAAAAATCAGGCAAATAAAATACTTTGGACACATTAAAAGACTTGACACCTTATTGAAGACCTTACTTGAGGGTAAAGTCAAAGGGAAGCGAGCAAGAGGTAGGCAGAGATACAAGTGAGAGAGTAACATCACACGATGGACAGGTTACAGTCTAGCAGAGTGCACCACCAAGACAAGAGACATGTTGGAGATACGTTGCAGCCAACCTTCGTTGCGGAGACGGCACTTAATGATGATGATGATGTACTTTTACCAGACCTGTTCTCTTTATACATTCATTCATTTTCCTTTTGTGCTGAAGTTAGCGCATAAAGCAGAGGTCAGATCTCTCCAATTCTGTCTGTTCAAAGCTACTCAGTGCAGTTCTTGAATAGTATGAATATTGGTTGTTTTACTTTCTCTAAGTATTATTCTTCTGAGTGTTTCTTTTGGTCTACCCCTTGCTCTTTTGCCTGTAGGTATCCATTCAAGAGATGGGTGGTGTATTATGTTGGTGTCTGCGCGTAGGACGTGCCCGATGTAGGACCAACGGCGTTTTCTGATAACATCTGTGATAAAATCTTGATGTGTCTCTTCTCTGATTTTATCATTCGATTTGAATTCACTCCAATGGGTGTTAGTTATCCTACGAAGACATTTGTTCTCGAAACTCAGTAATTTCTTTTCTGAAAATAAAGAGCTTTTCAAGCTCTCACATCCATATGATAGCATCGGAATAACGCAGGAATTAAATAAGCGCATTTTTGTGCATGTGCTGATTGACTTTGACTTCCAGATATTAGTCTGTTAAATGCACTTGATGCTAGGGCAATGCGAGTTGTAATTTCTGGCATGACATCACCGTCGAGTATTAATTTGCTTCCTAGATAGGAGAATTTGTGTACTTTTTTCAAGTTGTTGTCCATTTAAAGTAAATTCGTTAGGTGAATTGGTGAAGTCCATAATTTTTGTTTTTGATGAATTGATTTGGAGACCTATTTGTCCTGCGATGAGTTTTAATCTATCAGTTTTTGTTTGTGCATCTTTATGGGTTCTCTTTATACAGTGAAAACAAATTCCTGTTGATATCCCAGGGTTATCAGTGGAAGAATAATAACATAAATAAATTGAGATATGTGGATAACACTGTTCTGACTGCTAAAAGTGAGGAAGACCTTCCAGGTTTAATTAATATGTTAGTCACAGAAAGTAAAGAGAAAGGCCTCTTCCTAAATATAAAGAAAACAAAAGTAATGGTTATTTCAAAGAAACAAAATACTACAACTTGCAAGATAAATGTGAATGATATAGTATTCAAAAAGGTCCACCAATTCAAATCTTTAGGTACAACGATTACAACAGATGGAAGAAGTTCAACAGAAATAAGAAGAAAAATAGAGCAGGCAAAAACAACATTCAGAAAAATGAAAAATATATTGTGTAATATGATCTTAGTGTGAGGAAGAGAGTTCTGCAGTGATATTTAATTCCTATACTAACATATGGATGCGAGTCTTGGGCAATAAACAAACAAGAAAGTGCCAGGAAATTAGAAGCAATAGAGATGTGGTTCTACAGAAGAATGCTGAGAATACAATGGACAGCCAGAAAAATTAATGTGGTGGTTTTGAAAGAGTCAAATGTGAAACAGACCTTAGTCAATAATGTAAGAAAAAGACAATCTTCATTTTTTGGCCACCTCATGAGACAGGGAGGTTTGGAGAATATAGTCACATCAGGCAATATTGAAGACAACAGAGACAGAGGGCGACAACGTGAGAAAATTTTAGACAGTTTGACAACCTGGCACGGCAGGGAAACAACAACGATCTTGATACATTTTGATACATACATGCTGGAGATAGAGAGCTGTGGAGAGCAATGTTCGTCTACGCCAGCCGGCATGGCACTTGATGATGATGATGTCACTTTCATGTGAACAACATGCGCTACTGGAATAGATGGAAGACGGTTTCCATTCTGCACAAGCACAGCCTTAAGACTCAGTTTCGATGAGTTTACATATAGCCTCCATTTCTGTGGGTCATGCGGTATTTTTAAGGCATTCATGAGGCCCACAGTATCTGAAAAGAATACCAGATAACCTTCCTTTCTGAAGAAAGACTCCAACTGCTGTATGCGCTTTCGATATGAAGTAATTGGAGCATCTTCTAGGAGATTCCATTGTTGGAGTCTTGATCCAAGAAATTCTGCCTTGTTCTTGGAAGTCAAAATCAAGAACCAGGTCGTTCAGTTCTTCCTATGTTATTCTGTGTTGGATTGATAATGCGCCAAAGTGAAAATGTAGATCATTGAATGCTGACGGACTAGGAGAAGAACAAATCGGCTCCCCCTTGTCCTCATCAGATGAATCCAGATAAAATTGTGCTGGAAATTCTGGAATAGGAAATCCCTCACCATGTGCAACTGGTCTCAATGCAGACGGAATGTTTCTGTAGACTATTATAGACTTCTTTTGCTTCGTTATTTCACCGGAGCCAAGCAGAAGTAACAGTAAGTATTATGGTTGCTTGGCTCTATCTACACCATGTGAACTACAAACGACTGTGGTGGTCTTTTAACATTCAACTACTGTGAAAGCTGTGTTGTACATGTAGCACAACATATGTGCGATGACAAGGCTTGTCTTGGTCACGTGCCTTGCATCCGAAGTAAAGATGATATGCCTTCTTCACTTGCGAACTGAGACTTATGTCTTATGTTTGGAAAACGTCGCTTCCCCACAGATATAGCAGAAATTGTCCACGATATTAACCACTGTCGAGGTATTACTGTTCCGTATTGTACGTAAATGGGTAAAATAATAAGTTTTATGTAGCAGAAGCAGTAGCATAAACTGTCTCGCACAAAGTCTAAAATACGTTAAATTGTCAACATTTCCGACTGGGCTTAATATAGTACGCTACTGACGTCATCTTACGTCAGCAGGCAGCCGCCTGGTAGTAGTATTACGTTACATCAGAAAATAATGAAATCAACTCTGGATTATGTGTTCATGATCGAACTATGCAATGTGATGCAATGTTTAACTATTTCATTTCAGTCATACTGAATACATTTACACGGTAAAACATAGAAATTGAACTACTTGATATATCTTCAAAAAGAGAGGCAATAAAAAAATGTGTATTGTTATATTCGTTTTTATCAGCCCATGATGCTACAGATTAGGACTTGATTCTTGATTTCTTGATTAGAAAACTGGCCTCACAGCACGTGGGGCATTCCCATAAGTGCTCTGCCCTCTGCTCCAGCAGCCATTCGACTTGATGGTGTTTCGAGTCCAATACCTCTGAAACAGATGTCGACATCGGGGCACAACTCTGGCCCTTGCGACAGGTTTCTTTGTTGTTCCGCCCACCAACACCATGTCCGTAACTAGTTCAAACACAACATCGGCCTGTCGGAACAACATGGTAACTGTTATCGAAGGTTACGACTACGGGACTGTATAGATGACGTGCCATGAAGCTTCTATAAGGAGATAGCCTCAATATAACGGCATGTCATCTACTAAGGTATTCTGTTGCATGATTGGTTTGTCTAGTGAGGCATTGGTGAAACCCACAGACACAACCGATGATTTCAATGCAGGATTAGGACATTTTTAGTCAGTAACGATTTTAGTATTGACCAGTATAGTTCAAGCGTGTGAATCCTTCATTATATATTTGCGGCGAGCGTTGAGCTCTCACATCCGTATATAATATATCTCGCATAGTCTCACACCTGGTATGTGATTTTTGTATATCCTGATCTTGACTAAGATACTGATTGTATTTTTCTCGGTCACGTTGAACTTTGCCACAACAGGTATAACTGTGTCCAGTTTGTTTTTTCTTATATTTCATTAGAACAGCGATCGGTGCACATATTGCATCCGAGTTATTTAACAGTAGAAATATTTAAGTTGGATTTTAGTAGGCTCATTGATAGTGTCAATGTTAGAAACGGTAAAACCGTGAGCAAGATCTTGTCTTCTTATATAAATTAATAATGTTATTTTGGTTGCGGCGCCCCATTGCGTTGCTTTTGGTGCATCAACCGGAACGGCCGTCCAGGTAGTCTCTGTATATTTTCTTTACCGAACAGTATCTTGTATTGATTGTATTTACCAATCAGTATTGTGCTCTTCATCATTGCTTACAGGTCACTTTACTCTCTATGTGATAGCCAATTCCAGCACCGGAAATGGCATTATTCTCTCTTACAGCTCACATGGTTGATTATTCGTTTCATAACACTTCTATTTTTTCATGAATTAAATCTACCCATCAGTTAAAACGTCCTCTGGGTTAGCTTCTACTCTATTGAGAATTATCTATATTATCTCTTTTCTGGAATTTGTGATAAGACGAATAGTTCTTACATATTTGTATGATACAATGGTTGCAACCCTTTGGGACGAAAATTTACGACACGCCTAAATTTAATAAAATGTCACCTTGCTGTTAACTCGCCGTAAATTATATTTTTCTGAGTCAAAATAATTCTAAATGGAACAAACATCAAAGATATGTGTCGCTTTAAGACAGTAAGAACGCCTGCAGAATTTTAAATTATAAAAGCTAGGGGCTATATAGCATCGCAAGCAAAAATCGGTGTTAATTCGAGTATTGATTATTGAGATATTAAATGGAGCTTCAAGGAAAGTATTTTGAAACGCAGTATAGTTTTTATAGTGTCATAACTTGGAAATTGAGCAAGTTGCACATGCACACACTATTTCATGTCGTGACTTGTACTTGCATGTATGTGTGTATGTGTCTGCTGCTTGCTTCTCGCATGCCACAAAATAGCCTTGAGAAATCTCACTATGTGTTATTTCCAGTAGTTTTTATTTTTAGTATTTCTCTAGTTTTTTTATGGATATCCTTTATTTAGTTTCTAGTGTCAATATTTATAGTCATTCGATAATAAGTGAGACTACTCTAAACTATATCACCATGTGCCATGCCGACTGGCGTAGGCGATCATGGCTCTGAACAGCTCTCTATCTCTTGCATTATGTATCATTGTTTCCCTGCCGTGCCAGGTTGTCAAACTGTCTAAAATTTTCTCATGTTGTCGCCCGCTGTCTCTGTTGTCTTCAATATTGCCTGATGTGACTATGTTCTCCAAACCTCCCTGTCTCATGGGGTGGCCAAAAATTGAAGATTGTCTTTTTCTTATATTATTGATTAAGGTCTGTTTCGCATTTGACTCTTTCAACAACTCCAAATTAGTTTTTCTGGAAGTCCATTGTATTCTCAGCATTCTTCTGTGGAACCAAATCTCTATTGCTTTTAATTTCCTGGCACTTTCCTGTTTGTTTATTGCCCAAGTCTCGCATCCATATGTTAGTATAGTTATATAGCACTGCAGAACTCTCTTTCTCACCTCTAATGGTAAGATCTTATTACACAATATATTTTTCATTTTTCGGAATGTTGTTTTTGCCTGACCTATTCTGCTTCATATTTCTGTTGAACTTCTTCCGTAATCGGTGTACCTAAAGATTTGAATTGGTGGACCTGTTTAATACTATATCGGACACGCGCTACGAATGGATACTGAAAGATTCCCCTGTCAAGCTTTTATGTGGTCACCAAATGGCAAGAGAAAACGAAGACCAAAAGAAACTTTACGTAGAACTAATACAAGAGAACGTTTCACCATATCAGTAACAATGAAGACCTAAAGCAAATTTCAATGAAACGAGAAACATGGAAATATATGACATTTGCGTTATATGCCGTCTTTGGCCCTAGAGGAATGACTAACTAACTAATTCACTTTGACCTTGCAAGGTGTGGTATTTTGTTTCTTTGAAATAACCATTACTTTTGTTTTATTTATATTTAGGAAGAGGCCTTTCTCTTTTCTTTTCGCCACAACTACATTAATTCTTAAAGGTCTTCCTCACTTTTAGCAATCAGAACAGTGTCATCCGCATATCTTCAATTATTTATGTTGCATCCTCCCACCGATATTCCTGAGATATCAACTATTGCAGACATAATGTTTTCACTGTATAAAGATAACAGGTGTGGTAAAAGTACACATCCTGTCTAACTCCTTGTTTTATTTGTTGAAAAGGGCCAATTTTATTTCCTATTCTTATTGCTGCTGTGTGTTGCCAATACATGTTCTTGATATTTCTTAAATCTTTACTGTCGATGTTCAAAATTTCTAGCATGTGTATAACTTCACTATGTTTAACATTTCTAATGATTTTGTGTTGTCTATAAAACAGAGGTACAGGTCTGGTTTCACCTCTGTAGACCTCTCTATTTTTGTTCTCAGTACTATATATCATTGTTGGTACCTTTGCCTTCTACGAAGCCACGTTGTTCTGGACGTTTTCTGGTTTTCTGTTTTTATTTTGTTTCACACTCTCTTCATGACTATAGGATACAGGTACGAACAACTACAAATAACGGTATGCAAAGACGGTTTCACCTTTTTTTCTTTTCAAGAAAATACAAGACAATCTGGTGAAAAAAAACAGTAACAACAGTAAAAATAATGGCACTATCACAAAATCATTTGACGACACACATTTAACAGCAGAGACATTAAATTTAACAATGACATACGTATACACAAGTATTGTCATAGTGACGTGCATTCACAAATATTTGGGGAATGAGAATGAAATATAACAACTATGACTTTAAATAACATATACAACATCAATACAACAAAATACCCCACGTCTCAAATCTAAATAAATAAATGATTGGTATTAAGACCAAATGATTTAAGGGTTCCTATACCCAACTGTCTGTTAGTAGTCTGTGCGTTCATTGTCAAGCTGGTCGACCTTGTGTTTGACGTAAGTACTATATTTATAGTCAGAGTTTAGTTAGCTCTCAATTACATTAGTTTCCGTTGACAATAGTTATAGTCAGAGTTTAACTAGCTCTGAATTATATCATTAGAAACTAATTTTAAACTTTGTTAATATTTATAGTCAGTATTTTACTAGTTCTCAATGTCAATTTTGCACTAGTTTTTCACTTCCAGTATATCTTCTATATCTTTATATGTTCTATTCCTTTTATCTGTATTCTATCCCGCTCTATTCCTATATCCCCTTATTTACTTTGCCTAGATTCTTCCTGCATTATGTATATTCCCCTCCTGTATTATATATATATACTTCCTATAATTTGTCAATCAATATTAGGTAAAACTACAGTGAAACGGACCACAATATAAACATTAAAAAAAAAGGTTCTACGTAAACCTATATTTTGTGTACATCATAGACTTCTAGACTGACAGGCCTCCATCCTGTACCTTTATTCTCCACTTATAAACTCTCTAGAATGACAGGAATATATCTATATACTGGACCTTTATCCTCCACTCATAGGCCCGCTAGATTGACGGCAATACATCTTCATAATGGACAAATGGTGCAGATACTGACCATAAGGCAGTAATATTAACAGTCAAAATAAACAAAGCAAAAATAGCAAACTCAAGAAAAGCACACAGCACCAAGGACAGCTAGATATACAGAAATTGGAAGAACTAAACATGCGCGAAAAATATATTCAGCAAGTTAACGAAGAATTCTCAAAGATACCAGAAAACACCCAGCACATAAAAGAAAAATGGAAATATTTCAAAAATCTGATATAATAACCATAAAGGGACTAAACCATAAATAACTGCTTGGTGGACAGAAGAGGTAAAGAACACAACTAAACAAAATACAAGAATGGACAACAAGCAAATTGCATGAAGATTACCTAGCATACAAGATGGCAAAGATTAACTCCAAGAAAATCATCAAATCTGCAAAAAACTAAGTCATGGCAAGAATATTGATAAATACTTAACAAGGATAGACAAAACGCACCAAAGATATTCTACAAGAAAGTACAAAACAGGAGAAGTAAAAAAGACACCAACGAACAGAAATAATCAACGATGAACATAACAACATACTAAATACGCCCCAAGAAATGATAGAAAGATGGAACAATTACTTCCAATCAACTGTTAAACTTAAAGGAAGGAGAGACGTTATTTCAATAATGTATACAATAGAAGAAGACATATAAGGAACCATACATCCTGACAGCCGAACATTGAAGACGTAGTTAAACATGCAGGAAAACACACAGCATCAGGAAGAGACGGCATACTTATAGAAATTATACAAATGCCAACAGTGGCAGAAATCTTGGGGCCACACAGACTATTCAGTGTGATATGGAAGTCACAGAAGACACCACAAGAGTGAACTACAGCGGTGATTGTTCCCATCTTGAAGAAAAAAAGAGTCAGGAGGACTGCACTAAGTATAGAAGCGTATCACTAATAAGTCAGATAGGAAGACTCTTTAGCAAGATACTAGAGAGTAGGATGCGCGCATATATAGAACCACAGATCATCAACACATAATTGGGCTTTCAGAAAAATAAAAGCTGTACAGATGCAATCTTCCTCAAACAACTTTCAGAAAAATAAAAGCTGTACAGATGCAATCTTCCTCAAACAACTTTCAGAAAGAGCGACGGAACATACCCAAGACATATATCTGGCTTTCGTGGACCAAGAGACAGCTTTTAACAGAGTGGATAGAACGCAACTATGGACAACATTACAGACATATGGAGTTCCCCAACATCTAATAAGCCTATGTATGAGCATATACGCCACTAGTCAATGTACAGTAAGAACGAGCACAGGTACATCCGATAATTTTCAAATTCATTTGTGTGTGAGACAGGGATGTGTTCTATCCTCCCTACTGTTCAGAAAATACATAGATCACATCTGCAAAGTAGCAAAGACAATTGAAGAAAACAATCTGAAGGATAACTTAAACGAACTACTATTTGCAGATGACCAAATACTAGTGACATCATCAGAAGAACTACAAAGACAACTAGATAGATTGCATCAAACATGCCATACCTTTAACATGAAGATAAATATAGAAAAGACCGAAGTAATGATGATAGGAAGAACAGAAAGAACTACCAATATATATATATATATATATATATATATATATATATATATATATATATATATATATATATATATATATATATATATATATATATATATATATATATATATATATATATATATATATATATATATATATATATATATTGAACACAACAGACTTAACCAAGTGATAGAATTCACATACATAGGAAGCAATATAACAACAGACGGCAAGAACAGCAAAAAGAATACTCAATGAACTTACATCATACGATGACATTGGACAAATGACACCACTCTTCAGAAACAAAATTGTAGATCTAAACATCAAATAACACTATTCAAAACGATTATTATACCAATGCTGTGCTACCAATGAAAAACATGGACAGCCACAGCAGAAGACAATCGTAAACTTGTCACTGCTGAAATGGCATGCTTACTCAGAGAATCCTAGGAATAATATATATCGCTAAGAGACAGAGTGCGGAATGTGGACATTAGACAAAGAATTGGCAACACCCCAATCTTGGAATATATTAAGAGACAACAGATCAAATGGTTTGCACACATCAGCAGACTACCATCAGACAGTATACCACAGCAAGGATGCTACACAGATACAGTGAAGACAGACCTAGAGGCCGACAACGAAAACGATGGACCAACGAAATAAAAGTGGCGACAAATTGCACAATATACTTAGCACACACAAGGGCCATCTCCAGAGAACTCTTCTACCCCTGACGCTGAAAGACAGGAAAGAGTGTAGCGAATAGGTAGATAGATTGGCTTTTATTCTCTACTGATAAACTCATTAGATTGACAGACATACATCTCCATACTTAACCTGTATCCTTCACTCTCCACTTACAGACTAGCTGGACTGACATAGTAAATTCAAGTAGGAAGCATGAGAATAAATGAAAATAATTCTTACAACTGACAGGAATTAAACCAGGTCTGTTCTAGCAGCACCGAATCGCTTTGCAATACAAGTAAACAGGTTTTCTGTACCTGACCAACCACATTCATCTTATACAAGTAAATTCAAGTAGGAAGCATGAGGATAAATGAAAATAATGCTTACAACTGACGGGAATTGAACCATCAGATTGACATATATCTCCTTACCTTTATCCTCCACTTATAGACTTGACATAGATCTCCATACTTAATCTTTATTCTCCACTTATAGACTTGCCAGATTGATATAGATCTCCCTACTTGATAGATTGACATGGATCTCCATACTTGATCTTTATCCTCCACTTATAGACTTGCTAGATTGGCATAGATCTCCATACTTGATAATTACTAACCGCCGAAGACCGATGCGTCGGGTCATTGGCGCAAATAAAACGGCGACACAACGCATTTCTATTCTCAGGACTTCATCCTGCTGGAAATCTAGTATGACCATAGTCCTGCTACAAGGGAGATCCAGCGGGAGTTTAAGAATTAACGCTGAAGAAGAAGAAGAAGATATTTACTAGATTGCCTTACTGCAGAGCAAAGAATACAAATTATCAGGGCGAAGAACTACCTACAAATCACCGCTGATAAAGAGCACACTCTACACCATGAAATTGTCAAAGGGAAAGGCAGTCAAATAAGAGATGAAAGTCGTGGAAGGGACACGCAGAGGATATACAGAGTGTGCAGATTGGAAGATATACTACCTGGTGCGAAATGGAGTCAGCATTCGATTTTCCGACAGTCTTCAAAGTAATAATAGCACTCAATAGAGAATGCAGGGAATTGTGTCCGACAGTGGTGGAGTCGGCGGCGGTGCTCGCTCTGATCGGTGAGAATTACAGGTAAGGTGATATGATTATATATACAGATGGGTCGGTTGAGAGACACATAAAGAGTGCCTGGGCCTTCATGGCTCAAAGGTGGGGGAAGACCATCAGGGAGAATATTGGTGCATTTGCTCAGACAACAAGCAGCAGGACAATGGAGATTTTGGCAGTAACCAAAGCTTTGAAATGAGTGCGCTCGGAGAAATCAGTGGCTCGATTAATATGATTGTGAAAGTTCAGGCGGGGTATATTGAGTAACAGTGACTGTATGAAGTGAAGAATTCCTGTGTGCTTAACATGACTTTTATTTTTGTGCCGGGACATGCAAGAGTCCGGGGTAATGAGAGAGCAGATAGGTTGGCAACACACTCTGCTACTACGGCTGTAGGTGGAGCAATGTATCGGACAGACATTTTGAACGCCCTACGGGAAAACACACGAACAAATGACTGTATAAGTGGCGGTGACTCTTGTTCCATGACTAGAATAAGAAGGGAGCTTGGTTTGAAATGTGGTGTCGCTAGAAAGGAGCGGTTTCGAGGGCGAGAAAGAATATTGTTCAATCAACGACATACTGGGACCGTCAGTCAACGTGTAATGGCGGATACACTCACGGAGAGATCTGAGCACTTACGGACATCCGGAGTGCAGTGACGATGATCCAACGACTACCTGACTTGCTAGATTAACAGGCACACATCTCCATACTGACCTTCAACTTCCACTCACAGACATTCTGAGCAGACCAACACGAGCTTGAACCAAGCATATAATATATGTCAGTATTATGCAATGAATTTACACGTGTTGAGATCAGACGAGCAGTTAAAAAACTAAAATAAATTTCAAACAGTGGCAACGATGAGATTTGTAGTGAAATGCTGATGAAAGAAGCTGGTGATGCACCCCATTTAAACATTATTTTATAAATGAGGTACGGAGGGTAGAAAAACCAATTGAACAATGGAAAGATGGAATTTGGTGTTAGGAAAAACAAAAGAACCCGAGAAGCTATACTTAGTATCCGACGGGAGCTGATAGTTACGGGATAGGAAAACTCTTTGTGGCTCAGATTATATCTTGTGAGTCACATTATTTCTTATAGCACAACAAAAATACTTTCAATCTTGACAGACGAAAATGTGCGTACTATCATTTGTATAGTTTTAATGTAAAGTACCCTCGTGCTTTCTCTCTTTCGTATTCATCTGCCTCTCAATATTCTCCATACTCCAAATCCCCCCCCCCCTCTCTCTCTCACTCCCTCTGTGTGTACATCCCTCTTCCCATTACAGATGGCTTGTCATACGGGTGTATATGTATGTATTAGGGATTCTGTGTTTGTGAACGATGTGTGCGCATATATACACTTGCGCGTGTGTCAGTTTGCTCGCGATGCGTGTATAATGTGAACTTGTTTTATCTCTCCGATTTTCTTTCTACAGGAATGTTTGCTGATAATCTACTGATGGACATGGCAGACAAGCAACTGACCACTCAGTTATCTACGCAGAGCGACACTGATGGACACCAATCCGGTCAGACGTACGCCGAGCACGAAGTTATGGTCACTGGTCGTGCTGGCACTGCAGATGTTGGTGTAGGGGAGAAGGTGCTTGCTGGCGAGCACGGACCCTGCAACACAACATGTCCGCCTTCTGTCATGATTGTAACTGGCTCTGACACTGTGGATTCTGAGCTTGATAACAGCAAAGACGAGTGTGGTCACCCGAGCAGATCACGTAATATTTGTGGTATAGTTTGACCTCCTGTACTTTCCCGTTTGTCAACACCCGCACTCTAAACACGTCTTTGTGACGCCGGGAACCAGTTTTTTTAACATATCTGTTTAGTCAGTCTTCTAAAGATAATAATTTTATGGGAAAATGTATCTCAAGGATGATAATTTGTCAAATAATATACATCTGTAATTTGTGTATCTAAAGGATGATAATTGTATCAATATAATACGACTATTTTTGGCTTAAAGCTTAGCGTGATAATATCAGAAGCGGCGCATATAACATGTATGTCTCATGGATGACAATATTCTCGAAATAATTCCACTGTGTTTGTTTTTCTCATCGATGATTAAATTCTCAAATAATTAGAGTCTGTGCATGATTTCGTTTTCTTCTCTAAAAGATAGCAATACTATTAAAAATAATGTATCTGTAATTTTGTTGCGTTGTTACAATTGATATCAATAATATTTACAAAATAATCTATCGTGAATGGTATTCGTGTCTGACTAGAAAAATCGATTCAAATTGCTGATTATTTGTAGATAGACAATTGATACTGTATCCATTTCTAAAAGCCGCATTACTAAAACGTAGATAGTAGAACCGTGTGAACAGATGCTAGTTTTAGCGTGACATGTTCTACAAGGTATTCCCGGTTTCACAAAGGCATATTCTTGTAGTTGACTGTTAGTAATACTGTGTACTTTGATCATCATGTCGTGTGTATATTGATGATTTGTTTGAGAACTAGATAAGCTGATTGTTCATTCTATTCCAGTTTAATGTCCAGGAGGTGTTTATGTGCAAGCTAAAACTGAGAATTATAAAATATTGCATCTATTATATAGGCTCAGAAACATGGGCAATTAATAATTAGAAGACAGAATTGATGCCTTTGAGATGTGGATATATAGAAGAATAAGGAGAACTTCATGATAGGATATGAAAACCAACAAAAAGGTTCTGACAACAGGGCGTATGAAAAATGACTATTAATTTAAAGGAAACATAGTTTTAAAAAATTAGTATTTTGAACATTTTTATAGACCTTACTTGAGGGTAAAGTCGAAGGGAGGCTAGCAAGAGGTAGGCAGAGATACAAGTGGAAGAGAAACATCGCGATATGAACAGTTTACAGTCTAGCAGAGTGCACCAACAAGTCAAGAGACTGGATGTTGTTTTTTTTTGCAGCCAACCTTCGTTGCCTTGCAGAGACGGCGTTTACTGATGATGATGAAGGAAAATGTGTACGACTTGTGCTAGGTGCGGGAAATATCCAGTTTGGAAACGCACAATACACCTTATCCCCCCAATACAACTGAGTTGTGTCAGCATAAGACTATCCATTGAAATTGTCAAATTGTGCACGACTGCCCAGCTTTCGGTATTACTACAACCGCATTCTCCATAACGGTCATCTGTGGCAAGTAATAGCTCTGGAAATCTCCACCATCACAAACAATGTCAGGGAAATACTATATAACCTGGAGCTTTACGTCAATCTCCACCTGCTTGCACAGCCATCATGAGTGGCATAACTAGTACTTTCCTGGGGTTCTACCTTCATCAATTTCCAAACAATACCCATACCTTATTACAAAGCACACATTTCAGCAGCAGCTTCTGTTTGTGTGTTACACATATGGCATCATTGTTGTTGTTGTGACTTGCTTCCTTGTCATTATATTGTTTAGTTAAAATTGAGCATTAGAAGTAGATAACCGTGTGCTGATTATGTTGTTGGTATTTGTTTAGATGTTGATATATATATATATATAGATGTGTTGATGTTTGTAGACAAGATGTTTGCATGCAGATGGTGAAGCGATTATTTCTGCAATCAGTTTCAGAGAGATTAAAAAAAATTGGTAGCATATCCTATTCAGGACGTGGCTATCAACCCAGCATTTTTTGAGGTACGCTCTAGTAAACCGAGGACATTAGTGCATTTTGCTTATTAAATAGCTTTCAATAATCACAAATAATTGAGGTTACGGTTATGCGAAACACAAGCTTCATGTATAAAGTACAACCTTCAGAAATAACCGTCTCTGAACTTGTTCTATATATTTCTATTTGTGCTTTTTCTTCATGTCTAAAAGTTAAGGTTCCCAGATGTCAAAGATAGCTTTAGTTGCTCACATATTTATTTCTTCATGTCTAAAAGTTAAGGTTCCCGAATGTCAAAGATAGCTTTAGTTGCTCACATATTTATTTCTTCATGTCTAAAAGTTAAGGTTCCCGAATGTCAAAGATAGCTTTAGTTGCTCACATATTTATTTCTTCATGTCTAAAAGTTACGGTTCCCGAATGTCAAAGATAGCTTTAGTTGCTCACATATTTATTTCTTCATGTCTAAAAGTTAAGGTTCCCGAATGTCAAAGATAGCTTTAGTTGCACACATATTTATTTCTTCATGTCTAAAAGTTAAGGTTCCCGAATGTCAAAGATAGCTTTAGTTGTTCACATATTTATTTCTTCATGTCTAAAAGTTAAGGTTCCCAGATGTCAAAGATAGCTTTAGTTGTTCACATATTTATTTCTTCATGTCTAAAAGTTAAGGTTCCCGAATGTCAAAGATAGCTTTAGTTGTTCACATATTTATTTCTTCATGTCTAAAAGTTAAGGTTCCCAGATGTCAAAGATAGCTTTAGTTGCTCACATATTTATTTCTTCATGTCTAAAAGTTAAGGTTCCCGAATGTCAAAGATAGCTTTAGTTGCTCACATATTTATTTCTTCATGTCTAAAAGTTAAGGTTCCCGAATGTCAAAGATAGCTTTAGTTGTTCACATATTTATTTCTTCATGTCTAAAAGTTAAGGTTCCCGAATGTCAAAGATAGCTTTAGTTGCTCACATATTTATTTCTTCATGTCTAAAAGTTAAGGTTCCCGAATGTCAAAGATAGCTTTAGTTGTTCACATATTTATTTCTTCATGACTAAAAGTTAAGGTTCCCGAATGTCAAAGATAGCTTTAGTTGTTCACATATTTATTTCTTCATGTCTAAAAGTTAAGGTTCCCGAATGTCAAAGATAGCTTTAGTTGTTCACATATTTATTTCTTCATGTCTAAAAGTTAAGGTTCCCGAATGTCAAAGATAGCTTCAGTTGTTCACATATTTATTTCTTCATGTCTAAAAGTTAAGGTTCCCGAATGTCAAAGATAGCTTTAGTTGTTCACATATTTATTTCTTCATGTCTAAAAGTTAAGGTTCCCGAATGTCAAAGATAGCTTCAGTTGTTCACATATTTATTTCTTCATGTCTAAAAGTTAAGGTTCCCGAATGTCAAAGATAGCTTTAGTTGTTCACATATTTATTTCTTCATGTCTAAAAGTTAAGGTTCCCGAATGTCAAAGATAGCTTTAGTTGCTCACATATTTATTTCTTCATGTCTAAAAGTTAAGGTTCCCGAATGTCAAAGATAGCTTTAGTTGCTCACATATTTATTTCTTCATGTCTAAAAGTTACGGTTCCCGAATGTCAAAGATAGCTTTAGTTGCTCACATATTTATTTCTTCATGTCTAAAAGTTAAGGTTCCCGAATGTCAAAGATAGCTTTAGTTGCTCACATATTTATTTCTTCATGTCTAAATGTTAAGGTTCCCAGATGTCAAAGATAGCTTTAGTTGCTCACATATTTACTTCTTCATGTCTAAAAGTTAAGGTTCCCGAATGTTAAAGATAGCTTTAGTTGTTCACATATTTATTTCTTCATGTCTAAAAGTTACGGTTCCCGAATGTCAAAGATAGCTTTAGTTGTTCACATATTTATTTCTTCATGTCTAAAAGTTAAGGTTCCCGAATGTCAAAGATAGCTTTAGTTGTTCACATATTTATTTCTTCATGTCTAAAAGTTAAGGTTCCCGAATGTCAAAGATAGCTTTAGTTGTTCACATATTTATTTCTTCATGTCTAAAAGTTAAGGTTCCCGAATGTCAAAGATAGCTTTAGTTGTTCACATATTTATTTCTTCATGTCTAAAAGTTAAGGTTCCCGAATGTCAAAGATAGCTTTAGTTGCTCACATATTTATTTCTTCATGTCTAAAAGTTAAGGTTCCCGAATGTCAAAGATAGCTTTAGTTGTTCACATATTTATTTCTTCATGTCTAAAAGTTAAGGTTCCCGAATGTCAAAGATAGCTTTAGTTGTTCACATATTTATTTCTTCATGTCTAAAAGTTAAGGTTCCCGAATGTCAAAGATAGCTTTAGTTGTTCACATATTTATTTCTTCATGTCTAAAAGTTAAGGTTCCCGAATGTCAAAGATAGCTTTAGTTGTTCACATATTTATTTCTTCATATCTAAAAGTTAAGGTTCCCGAATGTCAAAGATAGCTTCAGTTGTTCACATATTTATTTCTTCATGTCTAAAAGTTAAGGTTCCCGAATGTCAAAGATAGCTTTAGTTGTTCACATATTTATTTCTTCATGTCTAAAAGTTAAGGTTCCCGAATGTCAAAGATAGCTTTAGTTGCTCACATATTTATTTCTTCATGTCTAAAAGTTAAGGTTCCCGAATGTCAAAGATAGCTTTAGTTGCTCACATATTTATTTCTTCATGTCTAAAAGTTAAGGTTCCCGAATGTCAAAGATAGCTTTAGTTGTTCACATATTTATTTCTTCATGTCTAAAAGTTAAGGTTCCCGAATGTCAAAGATAGCTTTAGTTGCACACATATTTATTTCTTCATGTCTAAAAACTAAGGTTCCCGAATGTCAAAGATAGCTTTAGTTGCTCACATATTTATTTCTTCATGTCTAAAAGTTAAGATTCCCGAATGTCAAAGATAGCTTTAGTTGCTCACATATTTATTTCTTCATGTCTAAAAGTTAAGGTTCCCAGATGTCAAAGATAGCTTTAGTTGCTCACATATTTATTTCTTCATGTCTAAAAGTTAAGGTTCCCGAATGTCAAAGATAGCTTTAGTTGTTCACATATTTATTTCTTCATGTCTAAAAGTTACGGTTCCCGAATGTCAAAGATAGCTTTAGTTGTTCACATATTTATTTCTTCATGTCTAAAAGTTAATGTTCCCGAATGTCAAAGATAGCTTTAGTTGTTCACATATTTATTTCTTCATGTCTAAAAGTTAAGGTTCCCGAATGTCAAAGATAGCTTCAGTTGTTCACATATTTATTTCTTCATGTCTAAAAGTTAAGGTTCCCGAATGTCAAAGATAGCTTTAGTTGTTCACATATTTATTTCTTCATGTCTAAAAGTTAAGGTTCCCGAATGTCAAAGATAGCTTTAGTTGTTCACATATTTATTTCTTCCTAATGTTAGTATTTAAAATATCGCTGGTCATTTATCAACTGGCTCCCAGTTCCCACATCATATGTTAGCACTATCTGATTAGCCATTGTTTTTCTCTTTCAGTCTTAGACTGACCATATTTCCTTGACACATAATGGGGGATACTGAGAAATGGTCACGACGGTTGATAGAGTTTCTGTAACATAGGTGTAGTCGTGCAATAATCAGACAGTGCATACACGTCTGAATTGTGTCCACATTTTGAGCCTAAAATATAGAATATATACAAGAAAATTTGACGTCATCCTGCAGATTGACTTCATTCCAACCATGGACAATTCTCTTTTTTTGATGATGTCATTTTCACAACCCAAATTGGTCTTTTACCCACACTGTTATCCTAAATCTGGGCACATGACACAGCTATAACATAAACATATGTTTTTATTCCATCAACACTTCACCTAGATTTCCTCTTCGCCCCCCCCCACCTCCTCCCCCATATAATGATGGGGGAAATGTTAGCTCAGCTGATGATATATTTTCTCCAAGACATAAAATAAACCTGCAATATTGCAAAAGTCTTGAAAAACTATGTCAGAGATGGACTATTTTCTGTGCAGTCGGTGGTCCTGATTGAGCTTGTTACAATATAAGCTCATACTTGTAAGACACTCAACTCATGATTGTTACAGTTATATATAATATCGATAATACGAGATTAAGTTTAGAATATTATTTTGTGATGAATCTTGGTATGGATGGTAGTTCTCTGTCTACACAGAAAAAAAATGTTATCTCCATAAATGTTGATGTATTAATGTTACCAAGTATATTTATTGTTTTGATTATTGTTGTTTTAAATATTAATGGAGCAAAATTAACCTTTTATTACAAAGAAGGAACAGGCAGGAAAACGAGGGGGGAAAACAGTCCAGTTGAGAACGTTATACAGGGAAGCCTATAGTTTTGCCCATCATCATATATAAGACATATTGGCTAATTGTAAAACAACATTTTTCAATTAGTTTCACTTTTTCCGTGTATTTCATTAGTCAATATGTTTACACTCTGTGTCGACGGCCAATGACAATTAGAGGTAACGTCAAATGAGTCATTATAGAAGGCCGATTTCCAATTAGCCAACAGGTCTCATATAGGTGAATGATCTGGGTATATAACGGTCGTATGTGTGATCCAATGTTTGATTTACTTGTGACCTAGCTTCGCAATGTAGTCCCAGTAAAATGTCAGCTTTTAGAATACAGCAGCTCAAGCTTCACGCACACCCGTTGCTTGTATCTGGCACTCACGTTACAACTGTACTTGAGGTCAATCAATAGTATGTATCAGTTATGTACCCGTGTTACTGATTATATTCTTTTCAATATTGGTATGTATGTACCATGTCCTTATCTAGAATAGTCCTGCCACCAGATCTTAAACAGCATCACATATCTTGGCTGATGTGACAGACGTTACACATACTTAAAGTCGCCAGTCAATGAAGAGATCGGGGATCATTCGGTTCGTCAAATATAAGGGATCATGTCCATAAATTTTGTCAACAATTGTGGGGAGGGGGTTTTGAACAACAAGTTTGACAAAAGTTGAAGTCAACAACACCATTTTATACAATTATTACATTGTTTGACTTTTAATACAAAATATATAATCAAACGTTGAACCAAAATTCATGTAATTTTTTCATACTTTGACTGAAATTTTATTTGGGGAGGAGGTTGCCTGAACTCTTGACAACTTGTTGACAAGAGGGAGGTTCCAGGTTGTCAATAAATGCTTAATGTATATTTTGGACAGCCCCTATGTGAGGCTGTTTGGAATCTGGGCTCAGGAATATTCTAGAGAATTATGTGGGTCTTGTCTGTGTGATAACTGGTATCGTGGATCATCTAAATCTCATTTCGTCTCTTAATATATGTATATATATTTATACTGGCAATAGATAATCTAGTCTCATACTTGTCACACTCTATATCTTATGGTTGTCACAGTCTGATCTCACACTTGCCACACTCATTATCTCATAGTTGGAACAATTTGATCTTATATTTGTCACACTCTTTATGTCATGGTTGTCACAATTTG
The DNA here is from genome assembly GCA_034231615.1 of Meghimatium bilineatum. Taxonomy (NCBI): domain Eukaryota; kingdom Metazoa; phylum Mollusca; class Gastropoda; order Stylommatophora; family Philomycidae; genus Meghimatium; species Meghimatium bilineatum. The sequence continues at coordinate 86,455,137 of CM067320.1, forward strand.
ATCTCATACTTGTCATACTCATTATCTCATTGTTGTCAAAATTTGATCTCATATTTGTCACACTCTCCCCTCATGATTGTCACAGTCTGATCTCATACTTGTCGCCCTCTCACCTCATGGTTGTCACAATCTAATCTCATATTTGGCACATTCTCATCTCATGATTGTCACAATTTGATCTCATGCTGGCACGCTCTCTATCTTATGGTTGTCACATTTGATCCCATACTTGTCACACTCTCGCCTCATGGTTGTCACAATTTGATCTCATACGTGTCACAATTTCGCATCATGGTTGTCACAATCTAATCTCATATTTCTCAAGCTCCCATCTCATTATTGTCACAACCTGATCTGATACTTGTCACACTCCATTTCACAAATAAACACCATAGGATCATACTCTTAACTTATGATCATAATATCTCAGGAATTATTCAGTTGCTACAAAAGAAGCTGACAGTTTTTGTTGAGAGCAACATCTTCCAAAGAAGTATCCTCCTAGGCATCCTGCTCAACACGCTTAGCATGGGCGTCGAGTATCACAACCAGGTTAGTATTGAAATATGCCTGTGCATGTGTCTTTCTTCAACTTGTTAGTCTATTTTCAATTTTACCCTTATTGTATCGTTTTTATTTTGTTTTCATAAGATCTTATAGGATGGGTGCGACTGTTGGGGGTATTCAAACCCAGTAACTACATATCAGTACAAACATAGCACAAGAACTTACAGGATGAGTGCGATTGTTGGAGTGTTCAAATCCAGTAACCATCTTCATTTAAGCACAAACATAGCAAAGCGTCTGCACATTTTGAAAATCATACAGAGAGAGCGTGGAAAAACTCAAAATTAATATAGAAGACTATGTTACACACAATTTAATACTGGAAACTTCGTCAAAATGTACATGTGTACAAGACAAGCAGCAGAGAATATCCTTCAAGAGTGTGCAAACTGTGACATATCGAGGTACACATACTGGCCTTCTGATAAGGCTATGAATGTTAAACTATATGACAAAAACAAGAAATGGAAAAACACTGTACAATAACACTGGGACAATAATGTACAATAACACTGGAAAAACACTGTACGATAATACTGGGAAAACGCTGTTCGATAACACTGGGAAAACGCTGTTCGATAACACTGGGAAAACGCTGTTCGATAACACTGGGAAAATACTGTACAAGAAACAAAACTGCAGAAATATACGTGATTAGTTAACAAAAGAAGAACCAGACATTGAAGACCAAAATAATGGTCTATCTGTTTCGCATACTAAGCATGCTGTTGCGGTTAAGGTTAGGGTTAGGGTTTATGAGAAAGCATGGACCGTTTCGCATCGGCATGTAATGGTTTGGGTCTCACCATCAGTACATCAAAATCAGCCACGATGCACCAACTGCAACTATGACTGTTGAAGGTAGAAAACTTATCAATGTAAATAATAATAGTTTGCAGATCATACCTGGACTGGAAACCACACTGAATTTCCACACTGACTGTTACACAGTCAATACCGTACACAGTCATTCTGCTTTCACTCTGATAATGCAGCTGAATCCTGGACTTTGTCAGCTATATAAGACAGCTTCATTCTTTTCTCTTGTGCTGACTTAGAAATCTTCTTTTTATGCAATGACACGATAATCGTTCGCACAGAGATCCTGGAGATGTCAAGCATCTTCCTTCCTTTTATCAGATCACAGTGGCATTTGGGAATGTCACATTATTTGCATACCACGAACAGGTAAGCGTCTTCAGAGAGACTGATCTATATTGAAATTTATGTTGGTAAGTATTTAAACAGAGGTCAGATAAAACGTTTCAAAGACTACTAGCAGACATTTCTCAAGCACTTCAGGATTGAGCCAAGCTCTTGGACAAACGACATTTCTTTGTCGTCAAGTCAGGGTCAGATCAGTGTGAGTATTACAAATTCAAAACAGACTAAAACACGGCAGACAATTTGAAGGAAAAAATTAAAGGAGAGATCAGACAGTTTTACTTGATCTCAAGACCTAATGCACTCCTGCTGACATATTGTTATATGTCTCTCAGAGCCTGGGTCAGACTCAACAGTCATCTGAGGACTCACAAACAATCAAACTTATCTTGACCCTTTTCAGTGCCATGTTCACCTTCGCTTGCACAGGAGGAACATCGTCAATACACCTGCATGTAGGTCTGGCATTGAATACTACAAGACTTTCTAATGAGTGCATCTCACACCAAATGACACTTTCATTTCATGTATGCAGCAATCTAAAGCCTTATATTAGAAATGGTTCTTTGCAACAGCCCATGTATTAGGTTTACTTCCATGTAATGTGAAATATATTTGTCATTGATGACAGAAACAGTGTAGACATTGTTCACAGTGAATATCAGTTGACAGAAACAGTGTACACATTGTTCACAGTGTATATCAGTTGACAGAAATAATGTACACATTATTCACAGTGTACATCAGTTAACAGAAACAGTGTACACATTGTTCACAGTGTATATCAGTTGACATAAGCAATGTACACATTGTTCACAGTGTACATCAGGTGACAGAAACAGTGTACACATTGTTCACAGTGTACATCAGGTGACAGAAACAGTGTACACATTGCTCACAGTGCACATCAGATGACAGAAACAGTGTACACATTGTTCACAGTGCACATCAGTTAACAGAAACAGTGTACACATTGCTCACAGTGCACATCAGATGACAGAAACAGTGTACACATTGTTCACAGTGCACATCAGTTAACAGAAACAGTGTACACATTGTTCACAGTGTACATCAGTTGACAGAAACAGTGTACATATTGTTCACAGTGTACATCAGTTGACAGAAACAGTGTACATATTGTTCACAGTGTACATCCGTTGACCGAAGTATAAACAGTCTGGTATCAGGACAAATATGACTGTGCAAGAATTGCAAACACAACATAAGACACACAAAGATAGTTCAGGTCAGAGAGAAACCAATAAGTCCGGGGATGGTGTGTTTTGTTGCCTACAGGCGTGGCAGCACAACTAATAAACGTTCAAACTTGTATATACAGAACTACTTTTTAACAAATTTCCAATATATGAATGTGACATCGGGTGCCATTGGATATACATTGACATATCATTATAACCAAAGTCTTCTTCTTCTTCTGCGTTCGTTCTCAAACTCCTGCAGATTAGCAGGATGTAGTCCGGAGAACGGAATGCGTTGTGTCATGGTTTACAGCATTGCTGCGATATATGCGCATTTCGGCCTGACACATCCGACTTCAGCATGGCTTTGGGTCACTTACCCTATATGGGATGGGGCAGCCAACTCCATCCTATAACCTCCTTAGTCGCCTTTTACGACATGCGTGGAAGGTAAACAGTGTTGCTATTCTTTGCTATCCTTTCGACCCCAGCAAAGCACGGGCGACCAAAGTCTTATGCACAACTCTGAATCATGAAATATGAAATGTTTGACTCCAGCTCCTGATATCTCGTTGAATGTGGGTGCTTGATATTTCTAACTTACACTAATTTTCCAACGTAGAGTTCATTATTGATATACAATGTTATCTGGTGTTTATTTCTAGCCGGCCTGGTTGACATCCACTCTGGAATACAGTAATATTGTCTTCTGTGTGTTGTTTGGCTGTGAGATGACATTCAAGATATGTGCTTATGGAGTCTTCGGATACATTAGCAGTGGATTTAATGTTTTCGATGGTTTCATTGTCATACTCAGGTTAGTAGCAAATTTGGCTAGCATTAACAGATGGGGTAGCCATGGTGGCCCTATGCAGCACATATTCAGTGTATGTTATTGGAGAAAAAGCCATTTCAGATTAACTAGTTATGAAATGTAATGTTTATATTTTTGTTTAATTTTGGCTCATTTCCAGCTACAGGTCCTTGAACAGTTGTTCTTAAAGGGCGGTAGGGATATATATATATATATATATATAACTTGTGACAGTTTCATGAGAACACTTATGAAACTTACTGAACACAAACCTCTGATTCTACGTCAGGGTTATTATGATGATGATGCATTGATGTATTCATTAAATATTTGCTTCAAACTCATTCGTGATTCGCTATTGGTTATGCTGGCATGATTGCTCTCCTAGCAGCCCTAGTGCTGCAAATTCTCTCCTAGCAGATGATGAAGGGTACGTGTGTGTTCGTCCATCACATGATTATGATCATTTTTTACATCCACTTTTGAAAATTCAGTTAGAATTATGACCATGCATAATAGTTCGTAGATGGCTAATAAGCCATATTCGAGCTGTAAATGTTCGTGGACAGTTAGGGCATGGAATGAACACTGTAGACGGATTTTGGTCTATCCCTTACTTTCTAGCTACTTTCTGCTGTTGGGCTGCAGCATTTCTCTTCTTTTCAAAGATGATAAGCTATTTTTTAACTGTAGAGCGCCATGTAGATTTATTTTGTGCAAGTTCTTCCCATGTGTCTTGGTCTATTTCAAAGGCTTTCAGTGAGGTCTTTAACGAGTCCTTGTAGCGCTTCTTTTGGTCACCTTGAGATAGTTTACCATCTCCAGCTCACCATAGAGAAGTATCTTTGGCAGGCGATAGTCTGGCATACGTACCAAATGACCTGTCCAACGAATCTGTGTCTTCATTAGGATAGTGTCAATGCTGGGAATACCAGATCTGTCAAGGACAGTGGTATCTGGAATCTTGTCTTGCCATCTGATGTTCATAACTTTTCTGAGACAATTTGTATGAAAATGATTGAGTTTCCTCACATGACGTCTATACACAGTCCATGTTTCACTAGTGTATAACAACACTGGAAGTACCACTGCTCTGTAGACTTTCAGCTTAGTATGTATACTGATGGTGTCAGCATCCTGCTGGTGAAATATTCTTCTCGTTCATCCATGTAGGCGTCCAATTCTAGTACTACCACACGTAATAACGAATTCTACAAATTTCAGTATCGATGATTCGTCATTTACTGTGTCTGCATCCAGCAGGTGCTCATGAAGCAGTTTCAACACATCCCGCTTATCAGTTGTTAGCGACATTCGTCTATTGGATGCAAGTCTGACTGCCTGACGAACACTGACGTTTCCTTGGCAGTAAATTCCTGTAATACCATCAAATTAATGTGATTTGTCAAGTTAGTAAAGATTATGTTAAATAGCATGTGATGTATGTCAAGTCAGACGTGATTTACATCATGTAATTTGTCAAGTCAGTCGAGGTTTACATCATATGTCATGTAATATGTCAAGTCAGTAGAGATTTATGTCAAATATCATGATTTGGAAAGTCAATCATGATTTATGACAAATGCCGTGTGATATGTCAGGTCTGGAGAGATTTACATCACATTATATGAAATTTGACAAGTTGGTAGATGTTTACATTAGACGTGATGTGATTGATCAAGGCGTCTTATGTTGACCTCAAATGTCATTTATGCGTCAAACTAATTGAGATTTACATCAAAGGTCATGTGGGTGTGTCAAGTCCGTCGCGAGATTTACATCAAAGGTCATGTGGGTGTGTCAAGTCCGTCGCGAGATTTACATCAAAAGTCATGTGGGTGTGTCAAGTCAGTCGCGAGATTTACATCAAAGGTCATGTGGGTGTGTCAAGTCAGTCGCGAGATTTACATCAAAGAAGTGTGGGTGTGTCAAGTCAGTCGCGAGATTTACATCAAAGGTCATGTTGTGTGTCAAGTCAGTCGCGAGATTTACATCAAAGGTCATGTGGGTGTGTCAAGTCAGTCGCGAGATTTACATCACAGGTCATGTGGGTGTGTCAAGTCAGTCGCGAGATTTACATCAAAGGTCATGTGGTGTGTCAAGTCAGTCGCGAGATTTACATCAAAGGTCATGTGGGTGTGTCAAGTCAGTCGCGAGATTTACATCAAAGGTCATGTGGGTGTGTCAAGTCAGTCGCGAGATTTACATCAAAGGTCATGTGGTGTGTCAAGTCAGTCGCGAGATTTACATCAAAGGTCATGTGGGTGTGTCAAGTCAGTCGCGAGATTTACATCAAAGGTCATGTGGGTGTGTCAAGTCAGTCGCGAGATTTACATCAAAGGTCATGTGGGTGTGTCAAGTCAGTCGCGCGATTTACATCAAAGGTCATGTGGGTGTGTCAAGTCAGTCGCGAGATTTACATCAAATAGTATATGATTTCCATGATTTAAGCTTCTTACGTTCCATATTTGTATACTTCTGTTGACATAATAATATTGCCAAACCTGTTCTTCATTCTCTGCACATGAATTGATAAGAAATGATGTTTACATGCATATGCACGCTGCCACTGAAACCTCTTCTATCTCATTAAATACACATAACTTTCACCGTTATTATTATTTACGGCACTGTTCAATGTATCCATTCTGAATTTCTAGCTACCTTACTAATAAGTTGCCGTTTTTTTCGAGAGGAAAGTCCGTTAGTTTGAAACCATAAAAAACATATTCATTTTGCGTGGGCGGAAATCCCATCATAAGAAGGAAGTTACAGTATTTTGGACACTTAAAGTGTTATTCTAGAGGTCCGAGTGCCAGGCGAAAGTAGAAGAAGACTAAGGAGGCAATGGATCAACGATATCGAAGAACGTATGCACATGTCTGTGACAAATGCAGGCCTGCTTGTCTGGGACAGTGAGGCGTTCAGAGGTATCCACCACGAAGACAAGGTTCTGGAAAGACTATGTCACTTGATATATTGTATGATTTATCAAGTCAATAGAGATTTACATCAAATATTATATATTTTGTAAAGCTAGTCGAGGAGCGCGAAAGTCTAGTTGATAGTAAGCTTGCTTGCTATCACCGGGTTACATATTGCAAGGTTCGAAACCATGTCCGGACAACAAAAAATTCGGGTTGTGACTTCTCGCTTGACATAACCACTGCTCCAGTCGACTCTGCTATAAATGAGTACCTCGTGCATGAATTAGGTGAGGTAAAGACAGCATGAACGAGAACTGGCCATCCCACGTAATAGTTGCTGTGGCTTAGTACGTAGAGTTGTCTTCACAGCAAGAAATTAGCTGAGAAGTCAGCTGCGTACTCCATTACAGCATCGAGTATGAGAATGGAAATAGAAGCGGTGACAGCAGCTCTCACTTGGCTGGCGACTCAACAAACAATGGACTCAGTGATTCTTTCGGACTCTCAAAGTATGCTGCGCAAGATATAAAAGTGTATGATTAGAACTGAATGGGTCACTCTTCTCAACAACGCGCAGAGCATTACTTGAATCCACTGTCCATGCTCCAGGTCATGCTGGGGTCATGGGAAACGAAAGAGCCGATGTGTTGGCTGGTAAAGCTTTTTGTGAACGGCACCGAAATAAGAAGAGACAGCATTGAATTGAAGTCACGGATACCCTACGAAAAGACGAGAAGGTCGAACGAGACAATGTATATATTCAGAGAATGGAAGAAATGGGAGTGACTAGAGGCGATGGGAGAAAGTGCTCCCTCTCCGGAAAGATTAGAAGAGCGCGTTATCAGCAACTGACTAGGACACTGAGCTCATACAGTTTTAAATGGCTGAAGGAACGGCAAGCAGAGCATATGTGGGAATTTCCCCAGTGCTGTGACGCTTGTTCCTAATCAAGAAGAGTTATCTTCATCCTCAACGGCAGGTTACTGCCATGGGACCCACCGTTACCTTTTACTTAGTCGATAGAGATTTGTATCGCATGTCATGTGATGTTTTCAGTGAAGAATAGTAGCTGCAGCCAAATGTTTACTTGTGACAGGTTGGGACATTAGCTATTAGATCGGTTGATTATCATCTTCGCAAACCGGACACGTCCATAGGTGTCCCGATCTCCGCTTCAGTACATCTATCAGGGTATAACAACTGATGGTTCCGGTTTTATGTTGGTTCACTGCTCTTTTGGAACTCTTATTCGGGGATGTCTACGGGCAACGCCCATCCTCACTCCCAACTCGCGCATTCTCGATATTGACTCATGATCATTCATCTCAATCTGTGTGTGACTGGCGGTGATAGTGATACCTGCATGTTCAATGACAAGGAAGACAAGAGCCTCATATAATATTACGAGTTGTGGTTGTTTAGTGTCAGCCGCTGTCATCACTCTCAGAGCTGAAAGTCCTTTGTGATAACATGATCAACGTGTTCCTGGAAACACAGACTTCGATCAAACCGCACACCCAGGTATTGTAAGGATGAGGTCCTGATTGCATTGTACTTTCTCACCTCTACCATCGGGTGTTGCAGACTTTTCGATGTGATTATTAAGAGAGAACCATATCACCACAGCCTTCTCTTGGTTGATCAGTGCCCGTGAATCATCACACCAGAAGGCAATACGGTCTAGCTCATTCTGCAGTGATCCGACAGTTTCTGTTCTATCCCTTCCCTGTCTGTATATTAGGATATCATCCGCAAAAGACAGTGTTCTACCTCTTCCGTCGAGCTGCCGCTGTGTGATTGCCACGGTGTAGACATTGAATAATACGGATGAGAGGGAATATCTTTGAGGAAGGCCTGGGCGTATTGTTATGGGTTTAGATGTCCATTAACCACATCTGAGAGCCACCTTCCTCTCGGGCAAAATCGCTGATATCCATCTTACGACGAAAGGGTCAACATTAAAGAGCACGAGCGTGTTGATGAGGTACTCGGACGGCACTCTGTTATACGCGTCCTCCAAGTCAATCGCGATAGCACTCATTTCCAGACCAGCATAAAAGTCCTCGAATGACGTATGCGAAAACAGCGGCATTGCACCATGTCTCTTTCTGACATCTGTAACCTCCGAAAATGCACGGAAAAAAAGCGACTCTCTTCCATGTCTCGAACGAGGTCTTCCAGGTCTCAATAAGTTTGTCCGTGATGTTCTGCTGCATCGTTATGATTCGGTAGCCGTTGATCTTGGGTAGTTTTTATTGGGTTTCTTTAGTGGCAATAGATAACTGTGCATCCATTCTTCCTTGACAGTGCCGTTCTTGATGCTTCCGTTAAACTCACCAACCAGGTCGTGTATGTCACTGTCTTTAAGGATGACGAAGTCCTCATATCGTATACCGCGATATCGGGAGCCGCGTTAGCGCAGTGGTTAGCGCACTGGCTTCGCATATGAGTGGTCTTAATCCGGGAAGTAAAAACTGCGAGGGAGAGGAGATGGTTACCGCCATAATGTCATCTATGTATTCACTTCTAGCCAATCTCTTTCATTTGGTGTTCTCCAATACTAGTAACGTAGAGCCAAAATGAAAGATTAGAATAATGTGATTACTATTTGAGAATATACCATTTGTACATTCTGCAGCATTGTTGAACTTGCACAGGGAGGAGCTAGTGGTCTCTCTGTCCTTCGTACATTCCGTCTTCTGAGGATATTAAAATTGGTACGCTTCATGCCGGCTTTGCGGAGACAACTGGTGGTCATGCTTCGAACTATGGACAACGTAGCAACATTCTTCGCTCTGTTAGTGTTATTTATGTTTATTTTCAGGTAAGCTCTCAATGTTCAGCTAGACTCAACTTGTTCATCATCACCATTAACTTATTCTACACCAACTCATTTTGATATAGCATAAAGTAGATTTTTAGTTAGTACTGACTTTTCTATCCAATATATTATCATTACTGAGAGTAAAATAATTTTTGCATTTCGTATATACAGTAAATCATTCATGTTTTAGCCATCCATTTGTTAAAATATCCAAACTGTACTTACCCATCTTGACCTGCTTTACTTTCCTGGCCACACTTGCAGCATTCTGGGGATGAATTTGTTCGGCTGTAAGTTCTGTGGAGTTACACTAAGCGGAGGAAATGTGAATCAGAAATGTGATCGCAAGAACTTTGATTCACTGCTGTGGGCAATTATCACTGTCTTTCAGGTATCACTGATATTGCTATTGTAGCCTGCTCTATCTGATAAACACGCGCCATGTAGCGCATCGGCATCCTTTCCGTCCCGTAGAACATTAACCCTTTCTGTGCATTCCAATCTCAAGCTGAATGTGTCTAGTCGCTGGTTGCATGCTGTCTTCATTGTATGATGTGATTGATGTAGTTCGCAGCTGCTAGACTCTGTAGATGTAGACAGTTTTGTAGAGACTGCATCTAACTCTGTTGTTGCCATGTATGTGTTTGCCTTGTCAATGCTATGTTTATTGGCTGTTGAGGCAACTCAAGTAACACAGCTACTGGTTGTGTAGATATTGTGCAAGTAATTGCCCTGCACTAAAAGCTGTGTCACAGCATTGCTAATTGGGCCAGATTGATGTTGTCTTTATAGTTGATATGAGCCATCACACAGAGAGCCCATTGAAGCAGTCAAAACTCACATAGTTAGTTGTCAAAACACTTTAGTTCATTCATTGCAGCAACCACCACTGACCACTGGTTAAGTCCTTCATCTATTTGCATGTAGACATTACCCTAGACTCTGATGTCCACACTCTGTATCACTAATATGATTGAAACCGTCATATGAATGTAATAAAACAACCAAATCTATTGTGACATGACATCTTCTGCTTCAAACATTGTAGTAACATTAGATCTGCTACATACAGTAATATTACATCTTATTTATCCTTACTAACTTTAGTAGCATTACATCTTTATCCTTACTAACTTTAGTAGCATTACATCTTTATCCTTACTAACTTTAGTAGCATTACATCTTTATCCTTACTAACTTTAGTAGCATTACATCTTTATGCTTACTAACTTTAGTAGCATTACATCTTTATCCTTACTAACTCTAGTAAGGTTACATCTTTATCCAGACTAACTTTAGTAACATTACATTTTTATCCTGATTGACTTTAGTAACATTACATCTTTATCCTTACTAACTTTAGTAAGGTTACATCTTTATCCAGACTAACTTTAGTAACATTACTTCTTTATCATTACTAACTTTACTAACATTAGATTTTTGAGTTAACTAGCTCTATCAACATTAGATCTATGACTTGACTAACTTTAGTAACATTACATCTTTATCCTAGCTTAAAACTTTAGTAACATTACATCTTTATCCTAGCTTAAAACTTTAGTAACAATACATCTTTATCCTGACTTAAAACTTTAGTAACATTACATCTTTATCCTGACTTAAAACTTTAGTAACATTATATCGTTATCCTGACTTAACACTTTAGTAACATTACATTTTTATTATGATTAATTTTAGTAAATTATATATTTGTCCTGGCTAACTTTAGTAACATTACATCTTTATTGTGACTAACTTTAGTAACATTACATCTTTATCATGACTAACTTTAGTAACATTACATCTTTATCATGACTAACTTTAGTAACATTACATCTTTATCATGACTAACTTTAGTAACATTACATCTTTATCATGACTAACTTTAGTAACATTACATCTTTATCATGACTAACTTTAGTAACATTACATCTTTATCCTTACTTTATTATCATCACATTTTTATCCTTATTTTAGTAACATTACATCTTTATCCTTGCTATAGTAATATTACATCTTTATCCTTACTAACTTTAGTAAGATTACATCTTTATTCAGACTAACTTTAGTAACATTACATTTGTATCCTTACTGTCATAACATTACACCTTTATCTTAACTTTAGTAACATTATATATTTAACATGACTTACTTTAGTAACATTGCAACTTTATCCTAACAAATTTTAGTAATATTGCATCCTTTTCCTGACTAACTTTAATAACATTACATATTTATGGTGACTAACTTTAGTAATATTACACCTTACTCTGAATTGCTTTAGTAACATTACAACTGTATCATGATTTACTTTAGTAACATTACATATCTATCCTTACCTTAGTAGCATTACATCAGTATCCTTAACAATACACATATACTATGGTTTTCGTTAGTAACATTACATCTTTATCCTGACTAACTTTAGTAACATTACATCTTTATCCTGACTAACTTTAGTAACATTACATCTTTATCCTGACTAACTTTAGTAACATTACATCTTTATCCTGACTAACTTTAGTAACATTACATCTTTATCATGACTTACTTTAGTAACATTACATATTTATCCAGACTAATTTTAGTAACATTTTTATACTGACTTACTTTAATAACTTTGCAACTTTGCCATGACTAACTTTAGTAACATTACATCTTTTTAATTACTTTAGCAACATTACATCTTTATCCTTACTTTAGCAACATTACATCTTTAACCTGACTAACTTTAGTAATATTCCATCTTTGTCCTGACTAACTTCAGTAATTTTACATCTTTATCCTACCTAATTTTAGTAACATTACATCTTTATCCTTACTTTAGTAACATTACATCTTTATCCTTACTAACATAGTAATATTAGATCTTCCTGTTAACTAGCTCTATCAACATTGGATCTATGACTTGACTAACTTTAGCAACATTACATCTTTATCCTAACTTTATTAACATTACATCTTTATCCTGACTAACTTTAGTAACATTACATCTTTATCCTAACTTTAGTAACATTACATTTTTATCCTAATTTCAGTAACATTACATCTTTATCCTGACTAACTTTAGTAGCACTACATCTTTGTCACAGCTTAATTTAGTAACATTATATCTTTATCCTCACTTACTTTGGTAACATACAATCTTTATCTTGATTGACTTTAGTAACATTATATCTTTATCCTGGCCATGGCCAAAGATACATCTTTGGTTTAGGGTCATGGCTTAGCTATTTAAAAATGTCATTTCCTCCTTTTTGTTCAGAATTATTTCATATTCTTTTTGTGAGATTTTGGTGAAATATTCAGAGTAAAACAATTAAGGAAGAGTGAGTGGGTGTGCCTTACTTGCTTTTTGCTTGCTCCCAAATAGTGGATGTTATGGTTCAACTTTCAAGTACATTAGTTCTTTGTCTAGACTAACTTTTGTAACATTAGTTCTTTGACTAGACTAACTTTTGTAACATTAGTTCTTTGATTATACTAACTTTAGTAACATTAGATCTATGATTTGACAAACTTTAGTAACATTAGTCCTTTGCTAGACTAACTTTTGTAACATTAAGTCTTTGACTTGACCAACTTTACCCCTTTCTCCTAAATAACTTTAGTAACATTAGGTTGGAGCCCATGGAATGCTGGATCAGCAACCAACCAACCAGTAACATTAGGTCTTTGACTTGACTAACTTTAGTAACATTAGTTCTTTATCCTGAATATTTTTAGTGACCTTAGGTCTATAAACTTGGCTAACTTTTGTAATATTAAATATAAGAACATCTCTGTTCTTCTTTCATGAATTTACCAACCATCACAACCTCTGTGACATACTTTCATGAACTTGCCAACCATCACAAACACTTTCTTCTATTCTTAATTTTAGGTGACACCTGATGCACATTGTTTTTTTTCCAACCCACTTAGAGTTGCTGCCAATGAATTCAGCATGTTTTAATATATGTTGACATTGATAATCTTGTCATTTATGTTTCGGCAAGTTTTTTTCTGAGCTTGGTTATTCATTGGTTGCTCTTTCATTTCAATAACAATATCAGTTTTAATACAGATAGACTGACATTTCTATAGCTAATTTTACTACCTCAAGCCTTTCAGCCACACTTAAATTGATAAGATTGGATTACTGCCACAGCACTGTCAGTCACATTTCCATTGTTAGAATAACTTAGCAAGATCTTTAGTCACACTTCTATTGCTAAAACTGATTCCCTAAGACTTTCAACCTGACATCCATTGATAAGACGGATTCATTCAGCAAGACTTTCAGCCACACTTCCATTATTAGAATAAATAAGCATAATTTTCACACTTACATTGCTAAGACTTATTCAGCAAGACCTTCAGCCACACTTTCATGACTAGGGCTCATTTTTGTAGTATATTTTCTTGTGTAGCTCTCAGGTCTATCCATCACATTTGTCTTTATTGCTACATCATTGGAGAGAAGATATAGTTATCTAGATTGTTGTGCTAGCACCTTATTTCAGGCACTCAGCTGCTATGTCAGCCTGACATATATTCCAGGAAACTTCTTCATCTCTCCAACCTCTCAGCATTCCAGATCATGATATTCCAGAAATTAAATATCTGGATGACACTGTCTTCATATCAATAAGACCCACTGTTCTAGAACATATCTCTCTTCTCGTAGGACAATGGCCCTACTAGATTTTCAGCAACTGTAGTCCAGAGAACAAGACATACTGTGTTGACAAGTTAATTGTGAAACTAGCCTGACAAGAACAGCTGTTTCTCTCAGGAAAGGAACATTGTCAGGCATTTTCTAAATGTAAAAAAACACCAAAATAATGCAGAGCAACATAAACGGAGTTCTGCCTACAGTAACTACTAACAATTAACAACAAGGAAGTGTCAGTAATTTTGAAGATCTTGTTGGGGCAACTATAATAACACAAGTTATAAAAGATCACACAGAGACTGAGTAATGATGGCTCTACAAAATAAATATCACACATGACAAAAATGTTGTCAAGAAGCAAACAGAAAAACAAAGTTACAGCTATTAATCAGGCACATTTTCCCAGTAGCAACTTATGGATGTGAGACATCAGTGGCATATTTAAAATGTTATAGAAACTATCTTAAGAATATGATAGACAGGGAGATATTCCACCAGAGGAATCATACATCAAACATGAACATTAGAAAATGAATAACTTCTTGACACCATTACAACACACAAGCAAAATATTTTGAGCACAGACTTAGTTCAAGGAAAGAGAGAAAGAGACTTTATAAAACGTTGGTGGACATAGGGGGATATTGAGCGTTTCCTAAATACAATTAGTGGAGGAAAAAAGACAACTTTGCACAGAACAGTGAGTGGCTTACAAGACAACATTATACAACCAAAAAACTACACAAAGGAAGAAAAATCCCATATTAACCGACTGCTTAATCTGCCAGTGTTCCTGGGCATTTTATCATCAGTGTCCTGAGTCTTGACTGCCAGTATTCACGGCTTTGACTGTATCTAATGATTTCATTGTTATTGTCCTGAGTATTGAATGCTAGAGTCCATGGCTTTGACTGTATCGAAGGCTTTCATTGTCAGTGTTTTGAGCCTTGACTGTTAGTGTCTTGAGCCTTGACTGTCAGTGTTCTGAGCCTTCAATGTTTTGACTGTATCCAAGGCATTCATTGTCAGTGTGCTGAGCTTTGACTGTCAGTGCCAAAAGTATTGTTGATCAATGTACAAGGGTTTCACTGTCACTTTCTAAGGATATGGCTGTATGTGTCCATGGTTTTGATTGTCAGCAGTATCCAAGACTTTGATAGTCAGCATCTGACTAGTTGTCATTTGTTTGAACTGACAGTGTCCAAGGTTTTGATTGTCAGTAGTATCCAAGACTTTGATAGTCAGCATCTGACTACCGGTAGTTGTCATTTGTTTGAACTGACAGTGTCCAAGATTTTGATTGTCAGTAGTATCCAAGACTTTGATAGTCAGCATCTGACTAGTTGTCATTTGTTTTAACTGACAGTGTCCAAGGTTTTGATTGTCAGTAGTATCCAAGACTTTGATAGTCAGCATCTGACTAGTTGTCATTTGTTTGAACTGACAGTGTCCAAGGCTGTGAAAGTCCATACACAAAGAGAAGAGAAGAGAGAAAGGAATGGAGTGGTCATGTAAGAAAGCACATACTTCTCTTGTGACAAGATATATTTTGATTGGATAGACCAGCATGATTTCTGCTTTATGCTTCTGACATTTACACGACTCATATTTTCTTTATTTGAATGCAGCTTCATCTTGCTTGATTATGTTTGTTTGATCATTTCCAGAAGTGAACGTTAGTTTGTTTGTTCATGTCTATCTAATCATTTCTGGAAGCCATCTTTAATTTGTCAGACAATGTTTATCTGATCTATTCAAGTCAACTCTAGTTTTTATGATCATGTTTATTTGATAATCTTTACAAGTCAACTCTTGTTTGTTTGATTCTTTTTTATCTGATCATCTCTAGAAGGCAACTTTAGTTTGTCTAATCCTGTTTATTTGATTAATTCTAGAAGTCATCTTTAGGTTGTCTAATCCTGTTTATTCGATTTATTTTAGAAGACAACTTTAGTTAGTTTGATCATTTCTATCTGATAGTTTCTTGAAATCAACTTTAGTTTGCTTGATCCTGCAAATTTGATCATTTCTGGAAGTAAAATTTTAGTTTGTCTGGTCATTTCGAGAAGTTAACTTTAGTTTGATCATTTCTAGAAGTTAACTTTAGTTTGTCTGATCTTGTTTATCTGATCATTTCTGGAAATTAACTTTAGTTTCTCGGATCATTTCTAGAAGTCAGCTTTAGTTTGTTTGATCATTTCTTAAAATTAACTTTAGTTTGTCTGATCCTTTTTATATGTTAATTTCTAAAAGTTAAATTGAATTTTGTACCTATCTTGTTTATGTGTCACTTCTGAAAAACAACTGTTGTTTGATCCTGTGGATCAGATAATTTTCCAAATGTTTACACAGTGTAATTATTTTCTCAGACTACATTGCATGTTGTTCTTCCTTAAAAGCTACATTAATTTCTTTGCAGTTTGGAAGACTACCCTAATTTATTTTGTGTGCAGAGTTATTTTTTTTCCACGTTCATTCTCAAATTCCTGAAAAACAGCAGGATATAGTCCAGAGAACAGAATGCGTTGTGTCATGGTTTACAGATTGGCTGTGATTTCTGCACCTTTAAGCCAGACACATCCGAATTCTGCACTGTGCCTATGTCGCTTTGACCCTTTATATGATAGGACAGCAAACTCCACACCCCCCAATATCCTTAGTCGCCCCTTGTTACATGCATGACAGGTAACAGTGACACTCTTTGTTTTCCTTTCAGGTATTCTGAAGGGGTTAAATTGTCTGATAGACTAGATATTGTGTTTTTTGTCTTGAAAGCTACATTTCTTATTTGATTTGATTAGCTGCTGGTAATAATTAGCTAGAAGATACTGGGTGACCATATATATTTGTATATCTTCACTCAAGTTAAGACTACATTTCTTAGCAGTTCTTTCTGCTGGGATGTACCTTTATTCAGTTTATTTCTTTTTTACATTGGACGGCTGGATTACATTATTTAGAATAAAAATTTTAATAATATTATTCTTTTTTTGGAGAAAATTTCTCTTTTCTTTCTATAAGTTTGTCTTGATTTAATTTTTTTCGGGAATGTTACATTACTGATATTTTTATTAACCAGAACATTAAGTAATTTTAATTATAGAATACTATATTACTTATATTTTTCTAGAAGACCTACTTAATTTTTTATGTAATTTTAATTTGTCAGACTGTTTATATTGGGTTTTTTTCCACATATTTCCTGTTATGAGATTTAGTTCTTTTTTGTGTTGCTGACTTGTTATCTTAAACTTTTAATTATTCTTGTAAAGTGTGTCCACAATTTTGCAGCTAGCTGTGTTTCTTGTTGAAATAAATGCCAATCCTTTGTCCTTACTTTTAGTTGTGTTTTAGTATGTTCAGAGTTCCTGTCAAACTTCAGCAATGGCAACTAAGAACATAGCTGATCACATTATGATTTATTGATAAATCCTCATTCAAAATTTTCAGTTATTGATCAACATTTCCTGAATCTTGACTTTGTGCCGTTTCTGCCACTTGTTCTGTTCTTTGACATCTGTTCTTTCTGCTCATATTTTCCTGCTGGCCACATATCTTCTTGTATCTTTCTGTCTAATGTTGCAATATATTATATGCATCTCAAGGAATTTGGAGAAATAGAGATCTTCCATCTATTTTTGCAATGAGGTGGCCTTTCCAGAGCTTGATGTCATTGCCAGAACTGTTCAACTCATAGCAGCAATCAATGCTTTGAGGAAAGTCTCTTACTCAAAAAGGGGGGTGGGGGGTGTAAATTATGTCTGTTATACTTATCATATTCTCTGAAATATCACAAGCATTCATTCAATTCCATCTTCTCTTGTATTTGGAGAGTTATCATTTCCATTTGGAGAGTTATGGTTTCAATTTGATCAGGCATTCTTTTAAACATGAATATGAGAGTCTGCCTCTTCATTACATCACAGCATATGCTTATCTATCATATATCCCTTTGGGTCAAAGGGCATGGGCCACTGGATCAGCAACCGACCAACCATCATATATCCCCAGCTGAATGTTGCACATGCACCATGAA
The DNA here is from genome assembly GCA_034231615.1 of Meghimatium bilineatum. Lineage (NCBI taxonomy): Eukaryota > Metazoa > Mollusca > Gastropoda > Stylommatophora > Philomycidae > Meghimatium > Meghimatium bilineatum. The sequence continues at coordinate 86,473,325 of CM067320.1, forward strand.
TCCCAAAGAAGAGGGGGAGGTCCAGTCTACAATTGAAAGCACAGTGTGCCACCTCTGTTGCATTATATTCATTTTTTGTGTGCAGTGTATCCTTAATGTTGATCCATCTTTTTCTTGGTCTTTTCTTCTAGATTTATACCCAGATCATCATCTGTAGTAGACACATGATAGTTTATTAAAATATTAATTCATATTAGATTTCTCTCCCCTCTCCCCCCCCTTTCTGCCCAGTGCTTTATTCACAATGAATTTGTCACACCATGTTATACCTATTTTCATTTCGATGTTTTCATTACATGGTCTCTCCCTTCTCATAACTCCAACAGCTCTCAGACATACCATTTTATGTTCTATCTTTCCTTTTGCATAACTCCAACAGCTCTCAGACATATCATTACATAGACTCTCCCTTCTTATAACTCCAACAACATTTCTCAAAAACTTATTGTGTTAGTGTGTTATTTCAAATACAGCAGTAACAAAATATCTTTCAAACAGTAGTAACAAAATATCTTTCCAACAGTAGTAACAAAATATCTTTCAAACAGTAGTAACAAAATATTTGTCAAACAGTAGTAACAAAATATTTGTCAAACAGTAGTAACAAAATATCTTTCAAACAGTAGTAACAAAATATTTGTCAAACAGTAGTAACAAAATATCTTTCAAACAGTAGTAACAAAATATTTGTCAAACAGTAGTAACAAAATATCTTTCAAACAGTAGTAACAAAATATCTTTCAAACAGTAGTAACAAAATATCTTTCAAACAGTAGTAACAAAATATTTGTCAAACAGTAGTAACAAAATATCTTTCAAACAGTAGTAACAAAATATTTGTCAAACAGTAGTAACAAAATATTTGTCTTACGGTAGTAACAAAATATCTTTCAAACAGTAGTAACAAAATATCTTTCAAACAGTAGTAACAAAATATCTTTCAAACAGTAGTAACAAAATATCTTTCAAACAGTAGTAACAAAATATTTGTCAAACAGTAGTAACAAAATATTTGTCTTACGGTAGTAACAAAATATCTTTCAAACAGTAGTAACAAAATATCTTTCAAACAGTAGTAACAAAATATCTTTCAAACAGTAGTAACAAAATATCTTTCAAACAGTAGTAGCAAAATATCTCAGACAGCAGCAACAAAACATCTTAGACATCAGTAATAAAGTATCTGTCAGATAGAAAAAAAATATCTTTCAGACAGAAATAACTAAATATCTTTCAGACAGAAATAACTAAATATCTTTCAGGCAGAAAAAAACAACAAATTTTCAGACACAAGTAACAAAACATCTCAGACAGCAGTAATAAAGTAGACAGAAAAAAAACAAATATCTTTCAGACAGAAAAAAAACTAAATATCTTTCAGACAGAAAAAACTAAATATCTTTCAGACAGAAAAAACTAAATATCTTTCAGACAGAAAAAATATAAATATCTTTCTGACAGAAAAAAACCGAAATATCTTTCAGACAGAAAAAAATCTAAATATCTTTCTGACAGAAAAAAACTAAATATCTTTCAGACAGAAAAAATCTAAATATCTTTCTGACAGAAAAATCTAAATATCTTTCAGACAGAAAAAAACTAAATATCTTTCAGACAGAAAAATATAAATATCTTTCAGACAGAAAAAAACTAAATAACTTTCAGACAGAAAAATCTAAATATCTTTCAGACAGAAAAAACTAAATATCTTTCAGACAGAAAAAAACTAAATATCTTTCAGAAAGAAAAATCTAAATATCTTTCAGAAAAAAATAAATATCTTTCAAACAGAAAAAAACTAAATATCTTTCAGACAGAAAAAAATCTAAATATCTTTCTGACAGAAAAAACTAAATATCTTTCAGACAGAAAAAACTAAATATCTTTCAGACAGAAAAAAACTAAATATCTTTCAGACAGAAAAAAACTAAATATCTTTCAGACAGAAAAAACTAAATATCTTTCAGACAGAAAAAACTAAATATCTTTCAGACAGAAAAAACTAAATATCTTTCAGACAGAAAAAAACTAAATATCTTTCAGACAGAAAAAACTAAATATCTTTCAGACAGAAAAAACTAAATATCTTTTAGACAGAAAAAACTAAATATCTTTCAGACAGAAAAAACTAAATATCTTTCAGACAGAAAAAACTAAATATCTTTCAGACAGAAAAAAAACTAAATATCTTTCAGACAGAAAAAAACTAAATATCTTTCAGACAGAAAAAACTAAATATCTTTCAGACAGAAGTAACAAAACAATTTACAGTTTCTCTTAAACAATAGCTAATAAAGCCTGAATTTAGTGGGATATTTAATATACTCAAAGAGGAAACCTGTTCTATACTAAAATTAAGTGGAATACATTTGTAAAATACATTTAGCTTGAGGAGCAGAATAGAGATTTGTTGAAAGGGATTCGCGAATAATGTGTATGGAAGAAAGGAGAATCATCAATCTGAAGTGAATACAAGTGCCACCAGAAAAAGCAGAAACAATCATGAATGACAGGATAACACAAATAGAACACACAAATGAATCAAGTGAGATAATGAGATTTTCTATGATGAAATATTCCAGGAAAACACTCATCAATAAAAGACTTGTGTCAGAACAAGTGACCATCTAGAAACACTAACATATGTTACCTTGTGTCCAGATTATTCTAGCATAGGCATGACACATTCAATCAAGGCCTGCTTCTCTCACTAATACTGCACAGCCACACAACCTCTATCAAATAAATTGTCTCAACAATGTCTCAGGTGTAAGTTTACCTGCATGCCTTGTTCCCAAACCACAATTACAAGTGGATGTTTACCTATATAGTATGGACATTTACCTGCATACTTAACTGCATAATTCTCATCCTGAGTAATGCTACAGACCTTCATAGGAGTTTGTTTCCTATTATGTAAACAAGCTACAGGTAAGAATTAACATGTCTCCCCCACTCACCCAATAAAATTATCTGTCTGATATTCTTGTCATCCGCTAATCACCCACCTCCTGTTTGGGCATGCAGTATACTAGGCATGAATCTGTTTGGAGGCGCATTCTGTGAGAAGGAAGATAGGAGTTCATGCTCCTGCGGAGATCGCCTTAACACTTCAGTAGTCTGCCACTGTGACCGAGCCAATTTTGACAATCTCATATGGTCTCTGGTGACAGTATTTCAGGTATTTCTTAATCATGCTAAGTTGTATGTTCTTGAATTTGGTTGACTCTTCATTGAAAGTCTGACCATTTTTTGTTGTTTTTTTTTGTTTTAAGTGAGTGCACGTTTCTGCTTGACTGGGCCACCATGTTGTTTTCTCACAATTTATTTTATTTTCAATTTAATATATGTATATATAGTAAGCCTATATGTATATATAGTAAGCCTATATGTATATATAGTAGACCTATATGTAGCCTATATGTATATATAGTAAGCCTATATGAAATCTATTTGTATATATAGTAAGTCTATTTGTATATATATTAAGTCTATATTTATATATAGTAAATGCTATTTTATTGCGACATTAAATGAAATCAATGAGAGCTTTAAATGAAATTTATTCCAGATACACATATTTGCTGCACTTTCAATAACCAAATATTCTGGAGACCTTGACATTATTAATAGATGTGTTTACATAGTCACAAGTGCAAACCTACAATGCATATGCTTTTTATATATAGGCTACATGAACATTGAGCATATCACACTGGGGGGGGGCACTGTTTTTAAGAATGATATCATTTTCTAATAGTTTAAAATATATCAGTTCTAGTCTTGTCCTGACCCAGATATGTGATATTTCCCCTCTCCTTCCCACAAACATCACACAAGCTCATCAAAGTAGATAATAAAAAAAGGTTGAGAGAACAGATTTAGTTTGATAGTGACTTTTGATGTTCAAAATGTATTATTTCTTCTGCATGAGAACTGGCAGCTTTGCTTACATTTAATTTGATACAGAAATATGTTTCCTTGCATGCTGTTGCTTGTATATGAGTCTGTGTGTGTGTTTTCTTGCAAGCTTGCACCTCTAGGCAGTCAATTGCTTACTGTGTGTGTGTTTTCTTGCAAGCTTGCACCTCTAGGCAGTCAATTTCTTAGTGTGTGTGTGAACTGACTATTCTGTTGAATATTTCATATAAAAATCATTTCTTTCAAATGAGTAATTGTTCTTGTGTATGTACAGAAAGTTGTTAATCATGACTGGTCAATGTTCTACTTGTTTGTGCACACATCAAACAGTTACATCCAGCAAGAGTGTAGCAGAACTGTTCACATTCCATTTGCTGCACATATATATATACACACACATTGTTCTGGATGAATAACTCATCTCAACACTTGCTATATTATTCATTTACTCATGGCATCTCACTAATTGAAGCCATATTGTTTCTGTATTATTTATGTTCACTAGTAGACAACCTTATTTGCTCATTGTAGTATTGAGACCTTTTGGCACTATTAACGTTGAATGTTTGTAGTTCTTGCAAATTTACATCTCTGCTCTGTATGTTGTTGTCTGTGTGTTGATCGGATGTCCATATTCCAAGTAGCTAAGAGTATACACATTGGAAGTCTAGACTAGAATTCCATCTTTATTAAGGATGTTGTGTGGTCGAAGATTCGCGAATAATATGTATGGAAGAAAGGAGAATCATCAAATTGTAGTGAATACAAGTGCCACCAGAAAAAGCAGAAACAATCATGAATGACAGGATAACACAAATAGAACACACAAATGAATCAAGTGAGATAATGAGATTTTCTATGATGAAATATTCCAGGAAAACACTCATCAATAAAAGACTTGTGTCAGAACAAGTGACCATCTAGAAACACTAACATATGTTACCTTGTGTCCAGATTATTCTAGCATAGGCATGACACATTCAATCAAGGCCTGCTTCACGTTGAATGTTTGTAGTTCTTGCAAATTTACATCTCTGCTCTGTATGTTGTTGTCTGTGTGTTGATCGGATGTCCATATTCCAAGTAGCTAAGAGTATACACATTGGAAGTCTAGACTAGAATTCCATCTTTATTAAGGATGTTGTGTGGTCGAAGATGGACAATATGTTGACTCAAGTTGTAGGTGAGCGGTTGCCATCTGAGCAGACGTGGCTCAAATCTCATTTGCTGCATTATGATTTTTTTTTACAACATAGACACTTGTTTGAACTCCAAAAAAGACATTTTTGTCCAGTACTGGAAGAGCTAACCTCCATAAATGTTTGTTAATCTTCTCATCAGTTTTCTAAACACTCATTTTAAAATTCATGATATTTTGTTGTTTTGGTTTCACTTGCTTGACAAAAACGTGTTAGAGGCCACAGTGGTTCACACTTAAAATCTTCTGAGCGAATGAGGCTCTTCGGCACATTAATTATATCATGCTCACCAGTATATCAGCTCGCTCAATACCCGGGTATATGGGCACAAATATAAAGGTAATCTTTCTGGTCAGAGGTTGTGTCAATAACTCCACCAATTTATGGCAGAGGACTCCCGCTTTGACTTTGTGGAGTATGTTCATTGAGTCACTAAGTATGCATGCATGAGAATAGTGGACTAAAATTAAAACTAACATTGTATTTTCATGTTTGGCTGCTGCTTGATTTTGTCTGCCAGGTCCATAAGCTCTTGTCAACTTTGTGAAATATGCCCATTGTGTTGTCTGCATGTCACAGATCACATGGTTTTACTTGTTTATAATAATTAAGCTGGGATGTTTTGGCCATATAAAGAGACATAGTAGCATGGAGAAATTACCATCGGAAGGTAGGGTTGCTGGTAGCAGGGGAAAGGGCCACCTAAGACGACGATGGATAAGAGACATCTCATATTGTTTAAATATGAACTTGACCACTGCAGGTCAACTCACCCAGAATCAGGAGGAGTTCAGAACATCAATAAAAAAGACTATGTTCAAAAACAGAATATGTAACCTGAAGAAGGTTTTACTTGTACTATTTGTCATGTGGTGAATCAGCACTGAATTATCTAATAATTATGTTTAATAGATATTTTTATTGGGCATGTTTAACTCATATGTTAAATCAGTGCTGTTGTATGGCTCACAAACATGTCCAACAACAAGATGGATGACCAGCAAACTACAAGCATTTATTAGTTGATGCCTGCATACAACATATTTTATGATAAAACCACCAGTGAAGAACTCATATAAAGAACTAAATAAAAGCAGATGAAGAACTGATGAATAGCGGCACTGGAGATTGACATACATCGAAGAAGACCAATGAATAGTTTTAGAATAGTAAGACAGGCATTGTTCGGGAACCCACAGGGAAGAGGAAGACCAAGTAATATCTGGAGAAAAGAATTAGATAGAAAAAGCTTCGTAGGACATGGAAAGTGCTGGAAATAATAGGTAAAGATAGGAGACAAGATGGAAGATATTTGATAAATACCTAATCTATAGGTACATACTCATGTAGCTATAATGTTTGTGTGTATAGATAAGATATTTCATCTCTTTTGAAACATTTGCCACAATATAAAACACAGATCCACTAATGTAATGCATTGTAAGATCAAGGGTGTAGAAGCAGAGCAACATTGAGTTCCAGTGTGTTATAGTTTCCCAGGAACATGGGCTCCCCAAATACTGAACTGCATATAATTGCTGATAGAGAACAAACTCTCATTATTATATTTTTTAAGCAGTCATTCTCAAACTACTGCTGAATCTCTCTTGCAGTAGGATACCAACTAGATTTTCTAGCAGGACACCAAATAGATTTTCTAGCAGGACAACAACTAGATTTTCTAGCAGGAGACCAACTAGATTTTCTAGCAGGACACCAACTAGATTTTCTAGCAGGACACCAACTAGATTTTCTAGCAGGATACAACTAGATTTTTTAGCAGGACACCAACTACATTTTCTAGCAGGGCACCAACTAGATTTTCTAGCACGACACCAAATAGATTTTCTAGCAAGACACCAAATAGATTTTCTAGCAGGACACCAACTAGATTTTCTAGCAGGACACCAACTAGATTTTCTAGCAGGACACCAACTACATTTTCTAGCAGGATACAACTAGATTTTCTAGCAGGACACCAACTAGATTTTCTAGCAGGACACAAACTAGATTTTCTAGCAGGACACCAACTAGATTTTCTAGCAGGACACCAACTAGATTTTCTAGCAGGACACCAACTAGATTTTCTAGCAGGACACCAACTAGATTTTCTAGCAGGACACCAACTAGATTTTCTAGCAGGACACCAACTACATTTTCTAGCAGGATACAACTAGATTTTCTAGCAGGACACCAACTAGATTTTCTAGCAGGACACAAACTAGATTTTCTAGCAGGACACCAACTAGATTTTCTAGCAGGACACCAACTACATTTTCTAGCAGGGCACCAACTAGATTTTCTAGCACGACACCAAATATATTTTCTAGCAAGACATCAAATAGATTTTCTAGCAGGACACCAACTAGATTTTCTAGCAGGACACCAACTAGATTTTCTAGCAGGATACAACTAGATTTTCTAGCAGGACACCAACTAGATTTTCTAGCAGGATACAACTAGATTTTCTAGCAGGATACCAACTAGATTTTCTAGCAGAATACAACTAGATTTTCTAGCAGGACACCAACTAGATTTTCTAGCAGGACACCAACTAGATTTTCTAGCAGGACAACAAATATATTTTCTAGCAAGACACCAACTAGATTTTCTAGCAGGACACCAACTAGATTTTCTAGCAGGACACAACTAGATTTTCTAGTAGGACACCAACTCGATTTTCTAGCAGGACAACAAATATATTTTCTAGCAAGACACCAACTAGATTTTCTAGCTGGACACCAACTAGATTTTCTAGCAGGACACCAACTAGATTTTCTAGCAGGACGCCAACTAGATTTTCTAGCAGGGCGCCAACTAGATTTTCTAGCAGGGCGCTAACTAGATTTTCTAGCAGGACACCAACTAGATTTTCTAGCAGGACACCAACTAGATTTTCTAGCAGGACACCAACTAGATTTTCTTACTAGATTACATGGACAGATGTGCCAGGCTATTGACAAATAAAACTGCTGCAATGCATCACCATTCTCAGACTTAGATATCCTGCTAGAAAATCTATTTGGCGCCCTTCTAGAAATGCAGTTGGAGTCCTGCTAGAAAATCCAGCCACCATGGCTGATGATACAACTCTTTTAAAGATGTTTGCTATTATAAACGAGGTGATGGTGATGATGTCCGTTCATCATAATCGGCGATGACCAAAACTCAACCACAACAATTCTTCTTCTTTCGTTCACTTGAAACATGTCTATATCTGTAATTCTGTCTCCTTAATAAAACTCACTGTCTTTTGTAGTTCATACAGTGTCCCATAGAGCTTTGATTCCAGTGTTGTTTCCTCTGGCCAATATGTCTGCCTCAGCGTAACCACAACAATAATAATGATAAGTAATAAAAGATAATAACGTCAATAGTGCGTTTTTAAATGACTGACAAGTCCAATGCGAGCACAAAAATTTATTCCACACAATTGACATCTTTAGATTGTGTCTGTGAGACGTTGAGATGTTTTGTCTTTTCTACTTGCCCGCTTCTATCTTGCAGTATCTTGCAGTATCTTGCCTGTTATATTCCGCCGTTAGTGCTCAAGTTCTGAGACTGTAACGCCATGCTGTTCTATCCTGAGCGAGGCTCTCCCAAGAGCCTATATCAATTTTAAGATGTTTCAGTGAAGACTTGAGTGTGTCTTTAAAACTCTATTTCTGTCCACCAACTTTTTGAAGTCCTGTCTTTAGTACTTCATAATGTATTTGGTTTGGTAGACACGAGTCCCCCATGGACACAAGATGACCTGTCCAGCGTGCTTGCTTTCATAAGTAATGTGTAGATGCTTGTTGAGGCAGATTTTTCCAATACCTCTTAGTCTGTTACTTTGTCCCACCAATGGATGTTTAGTAATTTACGTAGGTAGCTAATATGGAAGTGATTTAACTGTCTTGTATGCCTAGGGTGAAGTATGGAAGAAAACCTGCCTCAACAATGGAAAGTTGGAATCTTCGTAAAATTACCAAAGAAATGAGATCTATCTAATTGTAACAATTGGTGAGGAATTGCTCTGTTGTCAGTGCCAGGAGACATAGTATCTAGTATAATGCTAGAGAGGCTCAAGCGACTAGTAGATGAAAAAATAAATGTGAGAAGTGCATACCTGTCAAGACTGAAAACCATAAAAAAACGTTATGAAAAACCATAATTGAGCATGAAAACCATAAACAATGGTGAGGGGGGGGGGGCTCCATCCGTAATTTTAAAAAAGTCATTCGGGTTTTTTTACGGGTAGTTTGCCTTTGTTTAACATGGACAGTCATAGTGTGGGAAAATTATAGAGCACAAAGACTAGGCCTATGTATCTTTATGTAACTTTAATACGAATAAATGAAAACAAAATTAATACAGAGAATGGATGCTTAGATCCGTTTGAAACTATAACAACTTGTTGGAGTGCTCTATAAAGCGTTCGACAATAATTTCAACTATCCATGAATAGCGCACATCATGCATTTATGATCAGCGGAGATCGTACAACTATGACAGGCAGAGATCGTGCATCTATGACCGGCGGAGAATGTGCATCTATGAACGGCGGAGATCATGCAACTATGACCGGCAGAGATCGTGCAACTATGACCGGCAGGGATCATGCATCTATGACCGGCAGCGATCATGCATTTATGACCGACAGTAATCATGCATATATGACCGGTAGAGATCGTGCGACTATGACCGGCGGAGAATGTGCATCTATGACTGGCTGAGATTGTGCATCTATGATGGGCAGAGATCGTGCAACTATGACCGGCAGCAATCATGCATCTATGACTGGCGAAGTTCGACCATTTATGACCGGCGAAGAATGTGCATCTATGAATAGCGGAGATTGTGTATCGGCGGAGGTCGTACAACTATGACCCGTGGAGATTTGCAGCTATAACCGGCAGGGATCGTGCATCATAAATAGCGGAGATCGTGCATCTGTGAATAGCGGAGACTGTGCATCTATTATCGGCGGAGACCGTACAACTATGACTAGTGGAGATTGTGCATCTGTTATCGGAAGGGATCGTGCATCTATAGCAGCGACGGGTTCATTTTCAGTCAGCGGAATCATTTTCTCATTTTCCGTTTGTAATTCCTAAAAAGAAACATAACGTGACAATAAAATATTGGTTTAAGATAAGTCTAAAGATCAGATTTAGGCCTACATAAACAAATAACATTCTATTATTTAACTATAGGCCTACCTACACTACCTAGGTCTAGGAGGCAAACAAAAACATTATAAATTAAACGATGTATGTAGGCCTAGAAACAAAATACATTTGTTACTAGTATTTGTGTACTGTAGATACACTGAGTAACACTGTCAATGCACGTGGACAAAAATTCCCTAAGTACTGGGTAGTGTGTTAAAATCATTGTTTCCAGCAATACTTCGCCCCAAGACCAGATCAAATAAATCCCGCAAACGACACTATTGTGAATAAAACCCGCACAAATCACTTTTGTCACTAAAATATATACAAAAATATCATTGTCACCACTAAATTTAGTATTAAAAAAACCCAAAACGTACAGAACTGCAGAAATTCACGTAAAAACCCGTAAATGCCGGTGTATGCCCGTAAAGCCGTACAGCTGGGGAAAAACCGTAAAAATTACGGCGATTTACGGGCAGATGACACGTATGAAAGTGCAAGCTGGATTCAGACCAAAAACACCCGTGTGCTGTCGTGGCACGAGAGGGGAGCAAAGGATAGCAACACTGTTTACCTTCTATGCATGCCGTAAGAGACGACTAAGGATGTTATGGGATGGAGTTGGCTGTCCCATCTCATATAGGGCCAGTTACACAAAGCCATGCTGAAATCGGATGTGTCAAGCCGAAAAGCACAGATATCGCAGCAATGCTGAAAACCATGACACAACGCATTCCATTCTCTGGACTACATCCTGCTAATGTGCAGGAGTTTGAGAATGAACTCAGAAGAAGAAGACCAAAACTATCATATATTTATCAAATTTTTACTTTTAGAACAACTATTGAAGAATTAGTGGAAATGTAATCTCCATTTATTATCAACTTATTGTATTCAAGAATACAATGCAATTTCATAATTTTCAAAAGAGGCATTTGATAGTCTGCACTAACCAACACTCTGAACAATTCTTGCCAAATACAGCTTCCCAACTAGATATTTAATTGTAAACAATTCCCCACAGCCGACTGGAAGTGAACCAGGTCTGTTCTAACGGCACCGCTAGCTCCATTGGCTACAATGTAACAGTTGTCTCGATATTGTTTATATTATATTTTGTATGTTTTTATTATTATTTTCATAAGACTTATTTTCTCACAATTTATTATGAACATTGTTAGTGTTCGTCTAACTCTATAAATCATGTACCAAGTCTGTTATTGCTTGCTTGTCTGTTTGTCAACCTATACTGATTTATGAGTGCATTTATATATAGATTGTATGACAACTTTCAGGATTTGATTGTTTCATGTTTTTGTACTAAAATATTTATATTGTCAAGTGCTAATAACAAATCTGCTCATCTTTCTATCTACAGATGCAGTTGTTCACATGCTGTGTCTCAAAATATATAATACCTTTCATATATTTTATATCAAATTGTTACTTGGTTTATATTCTGTGTATCTAAACGTCAATAGATGTGTGTGACATTGTTTATAAATGTCTTGAAATAAATGTAGGCTATGATGTAGAAATGTTTGATCTACATGTAAATCTGCTATAGGCCTATCCAAATATGTGATTCATGTTTTATCTACAGACAGAACAGCTGAGAAATGATGTCACCACTCAGCTACATATATTTTATCAGACTGTTATATGAAATGTTGACTACAAGCTGGACAGGTCATGATTAAAATGTCTTTAACAGCTGTGTCCACTGAAATGTGCTCACTGTGTTCCCAAGCTGATAGTTCGGCAGCTTTATAAGCACCCATCAAACCCACTAGTTCTCAAATCGCTTCTTGAGTATATCAGCCATTACATGTTGATTGACAGGTCCCAGTACGTCATTGATTGTCCATCACTCTTTCTCACACACAAAACTGCTCCTTTCTAGAGATACCACATTTCAAACCAAGCTCAATTCTAGTCATGGAACCAGAGTCATCGTCACTTATACAGTCATTTGTTCGTGCGTTTTACAGTAGGGCGTTGAAATTATCTGCCCGATTCATCACTCCACTAATAGCCATAGTAGCCACATGTACTGCCAACCTATCTGTTCCCTCATTACCCCAGACTCCCGCATGTCCCTACTCAGAAATAAAAGTAACATTGCGCACACAGGAATTCTTCTCTGCATGCAGCCACTGTTACTGAATGTACCCCACATGAACTTTCACAATCATTTTAATCAAGTCACTGAGTATACAGGCATGCTCGCATACAGTCTGCAAGCACACCCATTTCAAAGCTTTGGTTACTGCCAAAATCTCCATTGTCATGTTGCTTGTCATCTGAACAAATGCACCACATTCCTCTCTGATGGTCTTCCCCCCCACCTTTGAGCCATGAAGGCTCAGGCAATCCTGATGTGTCTCTCAACTGACCCAACTGTATATATGTACTTTATACAGGAGTACTTTAGGCTAAGGAACAAACCCTGACAGAAAACCCAAACCACCTTGCGAGTTAGCATGGGAGTGCCTCAGGCTAAAGGGAGTAAACCCTCATAAACAAAATCCGGAGGGGGAACCATTAGGCAGTTGATGGTCGTTTCCAATCATCCACTGGCATCTCCTGCAATTCTGCTTAATTCCAAGCATATCAGCTTTGACTTTTCCTTGAACTGCACGGCACTTCCTCCATATAAGCCGCTTAGTAAAACACATCAAGAGAGAATCAAACACAAACAAAAACCTCTCCGATTTTATAAAATGCTGAATGGATTGCTTCTTATTTTTTTGCTTAATGATCATATGCAAGAAGCAAAAGGCCATAAACATATCACATAGGCCTACATTTATCATACATTTTATGTAAATTTAGGCCTATATGTATTTACATACACTTAGGCCTGTGTAGATTTATATATATATATGTTTATACATTTAGAATCTATGTCAAGGCTAAAGGTGATTTGAAAAAGTAACATCAGTGTTGAAGTGAAAGTCAAACTGTATAACTCACTAGTGCTTTCTGTTGTGCTGTATGGTTGTGGTAGTTGGACACTCACTGCAAACATGGAGAGACGATTGCAGGCTTTTGAGTACAAAAACTGCAGATGAATTTTACAAATTTCCAATAGGGAGCATAAGAAAAATGTGTACGTAAGAAATAAAATAGAGATGTATGCAGGTGTACAAGAACCATTGCTTTGGACATGTATGCAGACATGATTCATTGTAAAAAACAATACTGCAGGGAACCATCAAAGGAAAGAGAAGCAGAAAAGTGAAAATAAAGACATGGACAGACAACATCAAGGAATGGACAGGACAAGATTTTTCCTCACTCATCCGCATCATTGAAGATAGAAATTGCTGGAGGACTCTATGTGCTGAAGCTTCAAATGTGGTTCCCCTACGATCCTGACGGGTTACGGGTTTATTCATATAGGCCTACATTTATATACTTTTAGATACACTTATGTAAATTTCTATATATTTGTATACATTCATGAATATTTAGGCCCCTATAGTAGGCCCCTATATTTATTAATTTTGGTGATGATAAATTACGAACAAAAATGTCAACAACATGTAGTCAATATATTGATAACAATTGTGTATCATTTATTATAGCTTTATGTTGATAACAATTGTATTTCATGTATTCTAATGTATGTTGATAACAGTTGTGTAGCCAACTAGTTATGTGAATTCTGTCTATTAAAGGTCTATGTTCTAGAATTTGAATGTAAACAAAACTGAACACGGACATGGTTTGCATAAACAAGCACACAAATAAAATATCAACAGTAATGACAATTATTGCCTCCTTGAAGTGTTGCAACATTAATGAGAGAAACTGTCTTGTAATATTGTCTGTCCATATGTCTGTCATGTTACACATAAACTAATAAGAGTTAGAACAAATGTAACACTCAGATAGTAAATAACTGCTTAAGTACTCCCAGTTGAATATATTGACAAGTAGTGACTTCATTGATTGTTCAGTTTTCTTATCATTACAAGTCTTTCAGTTGAATCAGTGCAATTTTGATAAAAACTATATAGGATGTAGTTTATATTTGACAGGAAGTTATCAACTATAATTCTTGTGTTGTTTTATTTAAGGGGCATGTCATATTGATCATTAGTGATGTGCCAACTTGAAAGTTTTGTTTGTAAGCTGCTCAATGTGGGTTTTTTTATATTCCAGATAACGGAGAAAACTAGAAATGCATGAATAATTCAGTATTTATTTAATCTTGAACAAAACTAGAAATGTATAAAGAATTCAGTATTTATTTGATCATTTTTTTTAAACTGAATATGTGTCAAGCATTTAGTATTTATTATACCATGAAAAAACTGAAAATGTATCAGGATTTACTAGATGTCAAAAAAACAAATATAAATAGCCAGTGGATCCAGTATTTAATATACAGTGGAACAACTAGAAATTGCTAAAGGATTGAGTATTCACTAGACAGTTGAAAAACTAGAAATTGCTAAAGGATTGAGTATTCACTAGACAGTTGAAAAACTAGAAATTATTTCTGATGCTTATCAGACTCTGTTATAGTATGTTCATCATAATACTAGCATAAAATGATGATGATGATGATGCTTATGTGAGGATAGAATTCTGCTCTTCATTACTTGACTGTCATCTCTATATGCAGGTGCTTACCCAGGAAGACTGGAACACTGTCCTGTACAATGGTATGGCCAGGACATCTGCATGGGCATCACTCTATTTTATTGCTCTGATGACATTTGGCAATTATGTCCTCTTCAATCTCTTGGTTGCCATTCTAGTTGAAGGATTTTCAACAGAGGTATTTGTTTTAGCTGAAATATCTTCCAAATAAAACTTGTCATTTGTATAGGTAGACTCTACAAATGTTATTTGTGATTTGATGAGTGCACCATAAGTAGGATTATTTGTGTTGAAATTTTTGCTAAATAATACAGTTTGTGTGTGCAATTTTCATAAACAAAAGAGTTTTGTATCAAGCTATTAGCATGTTACAATTATTGACAAAAAGCCAGAAAGATCCAGCACTCAAGTATGGGATGTTTTATAAATTAATATCCAGAATGTTTTAAACAATGAATATTTATTTCTGTATTATATGCTGTTATATTATTTGTATATGTCCAGATACTATCTTATTATTGAAACTACAACTTTTATTATCCTTATTTTTTTTTTTTAAATATACTTCTCATCATCTTGTTTTATTAGTAGTGGTAGGTATTTGTAATATATGTTTTATTAGTAGTGGTAGGTATTTGTAATATATATTTTATTAGTTCATAGAATTATTGTGTTAGCACATTCAATAGATCAGTAGGAAATAGGCATACTTGTATAGTATGTAGCGGTGTTAGTAGCAAGATTAACACCTTGACCTTGTGTTGTCTTCTGATGTGAATACTGGCAGAGAAGATGGAAGATCATATGATCAACTGCGTCCAAGGTGGGAATTGGAAAACTCTGGTATTGAGCTCAAATGTATATATATAAAGCAAACAATAGCAAAATACTGAGCCATATTCAGTGCCAAGAAGCATCTTTCACCCAGATATTCGTAACATATATGCAGAAAATAGTATATGAAATGTATGAGAAAATCTATATTATGAACAGCTTCATCCTCTTAATATTGGAGGCCATGAGATTCCAGAAATTATATATACAATTGACACCACCGTAATATCAAGAAGCCCCACAGGTTTCAAGTGACATGATTATGTCAGTAAAACATCAAAGTCAGGCACAAACTCTATTTTCTCAATGCAAAGACAAACATAATGCATATAGTTTATATATTTGATATGCATATAACTAGAGACACACATTTATAATATCAACACCAAAGAAGATTGTTCAGCAGAGATCAGAAAGAGATTAGCAATTGCACTATAAAAAGTGTCATCGATGACAAATTTATGGCACGGGACAAAGAGAAAAATAAATGTACAACTATTAAGAAGCTATATTTTTATTATTGCAACATATTGTTACTTTTTTGCAATGACATCCGCACTGGAAATGAAATAATAATAATCCCCAAAATCTGTCTAGGTATAGGTAGGAGTGTCACACTGGATACATCAGCACAAAAAGCTCTCCGAACAACTCTATCCTCAGCTGTTCCGAGGAGTGTAGGCAAAACCTTGATTCTATTCTCTGTCTAGTTCCCCATGTTCAAAAATATACTTCCTAAATATTTGAATTCTTTTGTGTGTTCCACTGAGTCATTTATTGTAATAACTATTGTTGTTGGTGATCTGCTAGTTTTCATAATTTCCATCTTTTGTATGTCGATTTTCATATTATACTTCCTACATTTTGTTGACAGTGCATCTATGTGGATTTTTATGTTTTCTTTGTCATCGTATATCAGGCTTTGATCATCAGTGAACAGAAGTTCATTTGTTTCACTTGTGTTTTCATCTTCTTATTTGTCTGCATTGATTGTATTTTGATGTCTTAATTGGTTTTTGTTTCTTGACAGAGATCCCAATAGGATCGACACATTGAAAATTGTCTTTGTTCTTGGTTTTATTGTTATTTCTGATTTATTTATATTGATAGTTTGGCTATATTCAGTAACCTTTATAATTAACTTCGTATTTACCTCTTATATGTCTGATTACTGACTGCGGCATTTTCCATTTTGTCGGACATCCTCCGATATTTTGGTTATTTATATTGATTGTATTTTCCTCTTTATGAATGATAGGTTCTTTCAATATTCTATCCATATACATATTAAAAAGAAACGGGAAAGCACGTAACCCTCTCTGACCTCTGATTTCATTTGAAATACTTTGTTTGTTCCTTGTGCTGCCTTCACTGCGCTTAGGAAATTTTGATATAGTGCTTTTATGTTATCTAGTAGCTGACCATTGATGTACATTTCTAATGTTTCCCAGAGAATATTTCTCATTGATGTACTTTTCTAATGTTTCCCAGATAATATTTCTCATTGATGTACTTTTCTAATGTTTCCCAGATAATATTTCTCATTGATGTACATTTCTAATGTTTTCCAGAGAATATTTCTATCTACTCTATCGAATGCCTTTTCCTGGTCTATAAATATTGTGTTGATATCTTGATTACATTCAATAGCTTTTTCACTTAGTTGTCTCAGTGTGAATAGTGCAGCTAGTCCCTCTTCTAAAACTAAATTGTGTTGGGCTCAGTTGAGGTTCTGTTATGTGAAATATTCTTTGCTCTAGGCTCTTTGCGTATATTTTTCCTATATGACTATGTAGGGAGATGCCTCTGTATGATTCACAATCCTTTTTATTCCCATTGTATTTCCATATTGGAACAATTATTGACTTTTACCAATATTCTGGGACTTTGCTCTCTACCCATGCCATGCTGAATAATCTTTCCAATCATTGAACCCCCGTTTCTCTGCATACTTTTATTGCCTTGTTAGATATACCATCTCCACCTGAAGATTTATTTTTCGGGATATGTTTTAGGATTTCTTCTATTTCCTGATACAGATTTTCAGGCTCCTCTTTATCTGGGTTTGTCATATTAGATGTTGGTATGTACTCTGTTATGGTGTTTGGATTGTATAGTTCTTGGAAGTATTCTTCCCATCTAGCCTTCTTGCTGTTTTATTTTCTAGGGAGTTTCCATTCCTGTCATTAACAATTATTTTAGAACTGTAGGTCTCATCTCTGACTGTCATTACTTTAATACTTTGAAAAAACTGGCTTGAGTTTGTTGTATCAGATAGATGTTTGCTGTAATTATTCCATGAATTAATTTTTGCTTTTCTAATGCATGTTTGGTTTATTTTCTATTTTTGTAATATTTTAGATAATCATCTTGTCGTTTGGATTTTATCCAATCCTTGAAATACAGTTTTTTCCATTAAATAGCTTTCTGTTGTGTCTCAGCATTCCACCATGATGTTTTCTTGTCTGCCACTTGTCGCCTTGCACCACATATTTCTAGTAGTTGCTTTATCATTTCATTTTTGAAATGGTTCCATTCAGCCTGGATGGTAAGCTGTGAAATACTGTATCATTTCTTTGTATAGTTGATCTCTTTTATCTGGTTCTTCTAATGCTTTCAGGTTTAGAACTTTTTCCTGCCACTGTCTTGTATCCTTTTTCATGGAGTATTTTTGTATGCATTGTTTTCATAGTTAGTATCACAGGGTCTATGGTCTGTGTGTAGTAATATATTTGGAAAACTCTTGCGTGAGTTGTCTTTTTTTACTTGTGTCATATGAGTATAAAATAGATTTGAGATGATTGTTGTAAGTTATCCTCCTACCTATACCAGGTTTTTATGTCACTTTGCCTGTGTTAGTGCAGTGGGTTTGCTATTACCAGACAGTGCTCTTGGCACAGATTTATTAGTTCTTCCCCATTGTTATTTCTTTCTAGTTCTGTGTCTCCAAAATTTACTTCTAGTTCATGCTGCCAAGAATAGGGTCACTGTCTACTTTTCAGGCATGTCATAGGCAGCGACTAAGGAAAGTTGGGGGATAGACTGACAATCTGTCACCTGTGAAAAAACATAATTTCTGCATGTCTTGTCTCATTTTTTTACTTTTGTCTTCTGTTTTATTCAGCCGCTGCGTAGCGGATTTAGCATTGGAGTGCCTTAGGCTAAGGCAGTAAACCCGTACAGAACATCTAGAAAGGTATACTCTAAGGCAGTTGATGATGTATTAAACCATCTTCTGTCATCTCCTGTAGGTCTACTTGTTTCCAAATGTATTATTAGCATTGCCTTTCCCTTGAAACTAATCAACACAGCCTAGTTAGGCACTTTTTCCATTAAAATCAACCCAGGGCAAGCAATCATCTGAGAAACATATAGTGACTGTGTGTCTTGGCGATTCATACTGGCCACTTATAAAGATGCAAAACTCCATCATATTGTTATAATTCTAGTTATATTGTAATCATTGTAGTTATTTTGTGATAATTTTAGTGATACTCTGAACATTGTAATGGATACAGAAAATATTCTCATTGTCAGATTTCAGAGCCACATTGAAAAGGTGTATGTGATTGTATCTTACTTGTCACACTTCTACCTTAGACATAGAATGTTAACAATTGTTACATTTTTTTCTACAAGGATGATGACAAAAAGAAAGATAAAATAAAAGAAATAGAAGATGAAGACAAAGATGAGGATGAAGATGAAGAAGAGAAAGAGAAACAAAGACTGGCAGACAATAACAACATTGATGACATCCAAAGTGAGAAGAGTCGGCTCAACTCATTAGACTTGGACGTGAAGAATAACCAAGAGAAAGGTCAGTCATTCAACCGACAACAACTAGCAAGACAGTTGTACAACTGACATTGTAACCACACAACTAGAAACAAGACAGTTGACCAGCTAACATTGTAGCCTTGTACAACTATCAATTTACATTTTAACAACACAACTATCAACTTACATTTAACAACACAACTAGCAACTAACATTGTAACAACACAACTAGCAAGACAGTTGATCAACTGACATTGTAACAACACAACTAGAAACACGACATTTGATCAACTGACATTGTAACAACAACTAGAAACAAGACTCTTGATCAACTGACATTGTAACAACACAACTAGCAAGACAGGGAATGTGTCATGTCCTGGACAGAGTTCAGTTTTCTCATGTGCCACTTGTACATAACTGTAGCTGAGACAATGTCAGTTAGGACCATGGTCTGTGCTGAAGCTTACATGGTTTCCCAGTGTCATGAGCAATGCTGAGTTCTTGGTATTTTGCACCACAAAGGGAAACATAATTTACAGTTAAAATACTGCTGGACTTCCACAAGAGGAAAACTATATTGACATGTCATCTATATATTTTTTATTGTTGCATGGCGGTTGATCTGATTGGCAGAGACCTTCCACATGCAATAAAAGTGCCATAAAATGTATAACCATGGAATTGTCTTGTAACCTGTCAATATTATTGTGAAGTATGTAAAAAGGTCTCCTGCACATACCATCTTGGTGTAGATGAATGTGATATTATAATGGTCACCCTGCCAATAATATTCCCTAAAAAGGGGAGCTGCATTTTATTATTAGTTGTTGTTTGATCAGTGAAGGGATTCTTCTTCTTCTTTCGTTCACTTGAAACTTGTCTATATCTGTAATTGTGTCTCCTGAAATAAAACTCACTGTCTTTTGTAGTTCATACAGTGTCCCATAGAGCTTTGATTCCAGTGTTGTTTCCTCTGACCAATATTTCTGCCTCAGCGTTTCATGCTCAGAACACTCTTGAAGTATATGTTTAGCACTCTGTGCTGCCTGTCCACATGTACACATGGCCGTGTTGCCAATCTTGAACTTTGTATACATGTGACTGCGGAGTCGGTTGTGTCCTGTTCTGAGACATAGAATTATAACTTGTTCTTCTTCTTTGTTCATTCTCAAACTTCTGCAGATTAGCAGGATGTAGTCCAGAGAACAGAATGCGTTGTGTCATGGTTTACAGCATTGCGGCGATATCTGCGCCTTTTGGCCTGATACATCCGGCTTCAGCATGGCTTTGGGTCACTGACCCTATATGGGATGGGACAGCCAACTCCATCCCATAACCTCTTTAGTCGCCTTTTACGACATGCGTGGAAGGTAAACAGTGTTGCTATTCTTTGCTCCCCTTTCGGGCCCCGGCAACACACGGGCGATAACTTGTTCTAATCTGTTAATAATGTGATAATCATCTTGTGTTGGTGTTTGTGGCTTTCTTATTGAATTGATCATCTGTTTTTTCTAATGATAGATTATTGGTACATCTTTTTGGTCTTCGACAGCACCTTAGCCAGTTGGTCTGCTTTTTTCATTTCCTGGTATTCCATAGTGAGAGGGTATCCACTGCATAGTGAAGAGATGAAATATTTTTACTTTTGAAATCTATTTTTCATATGTTTTATTATACACCTACTACTTTTTTTCCATAAGTTATCTTATCAACTTGTTATAAGAAGAATGTTATAACCTCTTTTTGAGAATGCAAAACTAACTTAGTTCCAGAGAAATTAATGCAGTTTCTTCAGAGAATATTTTTTCCCCGTTTGTGTTGACTGTACTGCACTAAATGAATAAATGGATAGGTGAATATATCAATCAATAAATCAAGTGTCATACTGAATGGTGTAGGCGATCATGTTTCTCCGCGACTCTCTGTCTCTTGTGTTGTCAATAAGCTCGGTTTGTGAACTTCTACCGTGCCACAATACTAATCCATCTAGCAAATTTTCTCTTTGTCGTCCCCTGTCTCTTCTCCCCTTGATCTTTTCAATAGTTATTAAGTGTTCAAGCTGTGTTCTTCTATAGCTTGAATATATAGGTAGGTGAATATGCTAAAATAAGTTCAATAAGTTTTACAGAGAATCCTACAAGAATTGATCTTTTGTAGACTTTCTGTACAATCTACTGTTGAATTTTGTTTTTATTTATTTACCAATATGTTCACCGAAATCTATTCTAAATATTGTGCAAGAACTTCAGAAAATAAAAAAACCTATCAAAGATCTGAATAACAGAAGTTCAGATGGCACAAGTACCAATCCGCAATCAAACAACACAATGAGAGTTGAAAGAGAGATTGAGATACAAAAGAATTCAAAATGCCAACTACGTGAATTATAAACTTACACAAATTTTGAAACACACATCTATCCAAATGGAAACCAAAAGAAATATCATAAATTCAATCTGCATACAAACATTGTGTTATCAGTATCAGAAATGGATACTAACAAAAGAACAAGAGAGAAATCTTACCAAGTGTGAAATGAGACGTTTCAGAAAAGCTACAAACAAAACATGAAGAGATCATGTGAGAAATTAGGAGATTACCAGAACTGTTGGAACAACATCAGTGGTCAAATATATTGAAAAACAGAGATTTATATGGTTTGACTTCCTAATGAGAATAAATCCTTATTGACCAGTGCAAGAGCATACAACATGAAAATAGAAACAGCAAGATATAGAGAAAGACCAAGAAAGTGAATTGAAGCAGTTACATTCTGATACATTACAATATTACTGCATATCAAGTGACCAATATTGTTAGTTAGTCAGTTAGTTAGTCGTCGGATCATCATCACTGCAAACTGGACACATCCATAGTTGCTCCGACCTCTCCTTGAGTGTATCCGCCATCACACTTCTGCGGACAGTACCGGTCCTATGCTGGTTGACCATCATTCTTCTGCGCCCTCCAAAATGTTCACCTCTAGCAACACCGCATTTCAGTCCCTGATCTTTAATCCTAGCCATTGAAAAGGAATCATCATCCACATTAGTCTCACTCTCGCGTGTTATATCTCTTAAGGAGTTCAAAACGTCAGCGTGATCCATTGCCCCATCGCCCGGTGCCACAATCGCACACGATGCCAGTTGATCTGCTCTTTCATTGCCTCGAACACCCACATGTCCCGGCACGAAAATAAATGTAACCGCTTTCAAGCTCGCATTTCTCAAGGCCTCAATCCACTGTTCGCGAACGAGACCCACTTGTACCTTCTTAATCATACTCATAGAGTCACTCAAGATGCAGACCTGCGTTACCTTCTGTGTGCATAGCCACTCAAATGCCTTGGTCAGCGCCATAGTCTCCATGGTCATACTACTCGTAGTGACCACAAAGGCACCACTTTCCTCCTTGATCGTTTTACCTGCGCACTGAGCTGTAAAGGCCCAAGCACTGCGAACATGCCTAATTACAGATCCATCAGTGTATATAATCACATCCCCCTCTTTGGTATTCTCACTGATTAAAGCCTGCACTTCTTTCTCCACAGCTGTGGGACACCATTCTCTGCATTCCCTGCTAAGTGATATTACTACTCTCAAACAAGTTTCGAAATCTGTGGGTAGACCTATCCATTCCGCACCTGCTGCCACATCCTGTAATCTGCACATGCTTTGGATTACATCCTCAGCACGTCCCATCCACGACCTTCCTCTCTTGAGTCTGCTGCCTTTAACTTTCTGTGTTTCGGAATGCAACGGGTGTTCCTTATCTGCATGTATTTGAAGGTATGCCCGTGCACGGCAATACTGTAATCTATGCTCAGCTGTTGGGCAGTCAAGTAGGTATCGCATAGCTCTTGTCGATGTGTCTCTTGTGCATCCCAGAATGATACGCATTGCTGCATTCTGGACTCTATCCAGTCTTTCGATCTGAGTTTGGCTAAGAGTCAGAATTGCCAGTGCATATTCCACCACAGCCACAACCAAACCCTGGTACAAAAGAAATAACAATCTTTGCTCACACTGCGCAGCAACCATAACCTTCATTGCTGCTAAGCCTTTGCCTGCCCTTATGATAATGTGGTCAACATGTTCCCTGAAACTCAGGCTTCTGTCAAAAACACACCCAGATATCTCATTGTGCTAGTTCTTTCTAAACTTTTCCCGGACAACGAAACTTGTGGCATGGGTGTCTTTACCATGTGATTGTTCAAGGAACACCACATCACGAATGCCTTAGACGGATTAACCACTGCTCCCGTATCTCGACACTAATTTGTCAGTCTGCCCAGCTCCTTCTGTTGTTCCATGACACACTCTTCTCGATTTCTGTCCTGTCTATACACCAGGATATCATCGGCATATGACATCGTTCTGCCAACACCTGTGATTTGATTGCCAGCGATATGTACTGTGTATACATTTAAAAATACAGGAGATAGAGGCGATCCCTGTGGCAGGCCAGGGCTAATAACCGTTGGTGTAGATATCCAGTTACCACACTTAAGAACTACAACCCTGTGCATCAGGGCGGCGCCAACCCAACTCACGATAAAATGATTAACTGCAAGATTTAACAGCTGGTGCATCAAGATATCCAAGGACACCCTATTGTACGCATCCTCAAGGTCTATTGCGACCGCACTTGTCTCCATGCGCGAATCGAACCCCTCAAAAACATCCTGCGCAAATATGGCTGCATTCTGCCATGTCTTCTTTCCTGGACGATATCCTCCTAACAATGTTGGTAAACACTTATTTCTTTCAAGATAACACGATACCTTCCGGGCCACAATTTTTTCCAAAAGCTTACCAATATTGTGCTATAGCCCAAGAACCGATCGTCATTCACTCCTGATACTCTTTACAGCTTTAGCAGAGAAAAGACAATAGATAGATAGTATCACATTTTTACTGCTGCCTCCCATTCATTCAATAAATAAATGTACATGCAGGGTTTTTCTACTTTTCAGAGAAGAAAATGCTTGCTCTCCCTGCACCAACTTATACCTTGTCCATGAATGACAACACATTGCAGACACTGGCCTCCACAGAGGGTCCGCTCAACCCCCCAATTATAACACATACAGCAGCCACACCTATGGCTACACCACAAGGGTCACCCAATGAGAATGCAGTAAAAGATACCAATCACAAGCTGTCAGTGTCTGCTAAAAGGAGTGCCTTAAAATCCACATTGTCAGTGGAGTCTGACAAACCAGTAAGTTTTAGTTGTATTGTTGGCTACTGTCCTCTTATAGATTGACTTGTAGACATGCAGTTTTGGTGATTCTCACGCAGGATGGAGTCAGCCACAGCTTCCCAACATTAGTGTAAACTTTGTCATGAAAGGAGACAGGCGATATTACCCTGTTCTGCTTCATTCATGATCATATGCTGGTCAAGTTTCTACAAACGTGACCATTTTCAACTGTTATGATTATTTCTAATATCCATCCTTCTCAAGTACAGATGAGCTGGTGTAGAAATGAAAAGTTAGTTTATGTTTGAATGTTTCAGAGTTTTCATATGTCTGCGAAGTCCAGGCTCAGAAATACCTGCTGCAGCATCCACAGGAATAAAAAAGGACGAGACTAAGAAAAGCTGCATTACTTTCCCTTTTGTATTTGACTCCTTTCAATTGACTACAGTGTTGTAGACTCTTTTCCGAGTTCTTAATTTCATGTTTTAGGTTCATGATTAGCTTCTTGACAGATGTAACAGACTTGTCTTAGAACTGGTACCATATACACACAGTTTTTTGTGTGCCAATCTCTGGTATACATAGTGATTTAGTTCGGGTGTATCCTGTGTACCATATACACAGTTTTTTGTGTGCCAATCTCTGGTATACATAGTGATTTAGTTCGGGTGTATCCTGTGTACCATATACACACAGGTTTTTTTGTGTGCCAATCTCTGGTATACATAGTGATTTAGTTCGGGTGTATCCTGTGTACCATATACACACAGGTTTTTTTGTGTGCCAATCTCTGGTATACATAGTGATTTAGTTCTGGTGTATCCTGTGTACCATATACACACAGGTTTTTTTGTGTGCCAATCTCTGGTATACATAGTGATTTAGTTCTGGTGTATCCTGTGTACCATATACACACAGGTTTTTTTGTGTGCCAATCTCTGGTATACATAGTGATTTAGTTCTGGTGTATCCTGTGTACCATATACACACAGGTTTTTTTGTGTGCCAATCTCTGGTATACATAGTGATTTAGTTCTGGTGTATCCTGTGTACCATATACACACAGTTTTTTGTGTGCCAATCTCTGGTATACATAGTGATTTAGTTCTGGTGTATCCTGTGTACCATATACACACAGGTTTTTTTGTGTGCCAATCTCTGGTATACATAGTGATTTAGTTCGGGTGTATCCTGTGTACCATATACACACAGGTTTTTTTGTGTGCCAATCTCTGGTATACATAGTGATTTAGTTCTGGTGTATCCTGTGTACCATATACACACAGGTTTTTTTGTGCGCCAATCTCTGGTATACATAGTGATTTAGTTCTGGTGTATCCTGTGTACCATATACACACAGTTTTTTGTGTGCCAATCTCTGGTATACATAGTGATTTAGTTCTGGTGTATCCTGTGTACCATATACACACAGTTTTTTGTGTGCCAATCTCTGGTATACATAGTGATTTAGTTCTGGTGTATCCTGTGTACCATATACACACAGTTTTTTGTGTGCCAATCTCTGGTATACATAGTGATTTAGTTCTGGTGTATCCTGTGTACCATATACACACAGGTTGTTTTTTTTGTGTGCCAATCTCTGGTATACATAGTGATTTAGTTCTGGTGTATCCTGTGTACCATATACACACAGGTTGTTTTTTTTGTGTGCCAATCTCTGGTATACATAGTGATTTAGTTCGGGTGTATCCTGTGTACCATATACACACAGGTTTTTTTTTTGCGCCAATCTCTGGTATACATAGTGATTTAGTTCTGGTGTATCCTGTGTACCATATACACACAGGTTGTTTTTTTTGTGTGCCAATCTCTGGTATACATAGTGATTTAGTTCTGGTGTATCCTGTGTACCATATACACAGTTTTTTGTGTGCCAATCTCGGTATACATAGTGATTTAGTTCGGGTGTATCCTGTGCATAGCCAGAAAATTCTAACCTAGATCGCTCTGGAAAGATCATGGTAGACATAATTTTGTTATATTTGCCCTATGTGATTATTTGTTTACCTTTGAGAGTGACTTTAGCATTGATTTTTGCTCACCTCATATGTGGTTACTATATCACTCTGTTCTACCTTTTTGTTAATTCAATCTGGTGGGTCCTGAGATGCTGCAATGTTATGTTATCTTCACTCTCATCTTGATGTTATACTCAGTGTGATTTTATCCTCTGGCCAGCACTCATTTTGAAGTAGATTGAAAGTTTCTCTAATCAGTCTATCAACATAAACTGACCACTAATATTCTTGCTGTCCATGACTACCATAACTCAACAGCCATTTGTCATGGTACACCAAATTATGTTCATAATATGATAGTTTAAAACAATCAATACCATCAAATTATATGTTGTACTGTTAGATAATGTGTCATCTCAATAGTATGTTGTATTGTTAGATAATGTCATCTCAATTATATGTTGTATTGTTAGATAATGTCATCTCAATAGTATGTTGTATTGTTAGATGTGTGTTCGTCCATCAGAAGTGATAATGACAATTTTTTACATCTACTTTTGAAAATTCAGTTTGAGCTATGTCCATGCCTAATCTGTGTCTGCATCAGGATAATGTCAATGCTGAGGATACCAGATCTGTCAAGGAAGTGGTATCTGGAATCTTGTCTTGCCATCTGATGTTCATAAATTTTCTGAGACAATTTGTGTGAAAGTGATTGAGTTTACTCACATGACATTTATACACAGTCCATGTTTCACTATCGTATAACAGCACTGGAAGTACCACAACTCTGTAAACTTTCAGCTTAGTCTCTAGGTTAATGCCATTTCTATGCCACACATTTGCATACAATCACTGTTAGATAATGTTATGTCAATAGTATGTTGTACTGTTAGATAATGTGATACAGCATTGTTTGTAATACTTATAGTTAATATGATTATTATATAAAGTAATGAATAAAAGTCAGGAGATTGCAGGCAATCATGTCAGCAGTGCATGACTAGAGTGGAAGAAAAATTTGACTTTTTGTGGACACTTGGATTTAGTGTAATTTTGTCTTTTGCAGAGTCTGATTTATCGTGGAGGTTCACCACGTCCTTCTCCTATCTTGCGTGGAACAAACAGCAGGGGGATCCACCATCAACGAAGCGCTAGCTGGAGGGCAAGAGACAGACGACATCGGGCAGATAAGATGAATCTAGTGGTTGACAGCATGTCAGACAGTCCTGAAGATGTTGAAGATGATGTGTTCTCTTCAACCAACTCGCAGTCACCAACATACTCAGCAGGCACACCTCGTACGCCAAGTGTCAATACTCATGGGTCAGCACTTGAACATTATTGTATAGAATATAGTCTAGTATGTGACATTTTATCCACCAGTCAACTGGTAGAGATTTCCTGCATTCTGTATAAATAATTCTATACTCTCAACTTTCATGTAGGACAACTCTATTGACTTGAGTATTGACCCGTAGAGTCAAGTCACAAGAATATCAGCTAACAAGTGTGCACATCATTCTTCTTCTTCTTCTTCTTCTTCTTTGTTCATTCTCAAACACCTGTAATTAACAGGATCTAGTCCAGAGAACAGGATGCTGATATAGCTGTGCCTTTTCTGCCTACACATCCTACATCCACATGTCTTCTGGGTCACTTTGTCCCTGTGTGGGGCTGGATGGGATGGGACAGCCAATTCCACCCCATAGTCTCTTTAGTTACTTCTTATGACATGCATGGGAAGTAAACAGTTGTTATTCTTTATTCCCTCCTTCGGGATCTGGCAACACACAGGCTCATACAAGTTCATGAAATATTGAAGAGGATTACCTGCTCAATAACATAACTTCCTTGTATTGTATGCCTTGCATTAGTGTGTGCCATCATCATTATAGCTGTAGATCATTACTTGTAGATTCTTTGCTGATTGCCGAAACCTTCAGCATCTATACTTGTTTGGTCAGTGCTTGCTCACGTGTAAAAGATCTCGACCAGGCTCTACTTTTAGCAGCTGGTGGCATACAGACACCCCACCTCCTTTGCAATTAGTTAGCCTAGATGGGGATTATTATAAGAAAATAGCTGAGGTTTCTTGGCCATATAAAGAGAATTAAGAGCATGGAAAAACCAGCAATGAAGGTCATGGAGGCTGCTAACAGATGACGACCCAAGATGATAATTCACAAAAAAACATCAAGTTATTTAGGCAACTCACCCAGAATTGAATCATGAGTTTATTTAGATCACCCGCCCATTAAACAAAATATAATTACTCGTTATACACAGTTTGGGAAATTAAAATATAGAATATGGTTTATTTTAGAATAAAATACAAAATAATCCTTTTAGAAGTTGACAGGTATGCATATGCTAATCTGTCTATAGATTTATGAGAAGACTGAAGACTTGATGAGTCATCTATATGGTTTTAATGTGGGATGACCTTCTTAAGAAATACTGAATGTGTTAGCCCTGTTCCTTTGACAGTGTATCATGAAATACTTGAGAAATGTTTGTTTCACATACAGCAGCCATAAACAACTTCAGCACAATCTTCGGATCCATCATACACTCACTGACTACAGTTAGATTGAATGCAAGCTTATCTGTTCTTTTGTTAATGTGAATGCCTGCTTGTCAATAGATCCATAAGATAACCCAGGAAATTGTAAATCCCTATGGGTGCTGTCAACCCATATTGACATTGCCCTTCTGTTCATCTTTTTTAAACATTGGCTGAGAGTCATAACTACATTAGCAAATGGAGCCTTACAGATTTAAGGCAATGCACATTGCTTGTTTGGTGAATACCAGGGACTGTGGTCTGAGAGAACTAACCAAGACTAAAGCATAACTATACTATGCATATCCTGGAAACAGTCAAAATGTGTAACACTGCATAATTTCATTCATTGACAGTCATGTTTTAGTGATTGATCAGACTGTTGATGTTTAACTAACTGTGTGATATGGATAACATCTCCAGGCATCATATTTTCTCCCCCCCCTCTCACGAGCAGACTCTGTTGATGTTTAACCAACTGTGTGATATGGATAACATCTCCAGGCATCATATTTTCTCCCCCCCCCCTCTCACGAGCAGACTCTGTTGATGTTTAACCAACTGTGTGATATGGATAACATCTCCAGGCATCATATTTTCTCCCCCCCCCTCTCACGAGCAGACTCTGTTGATGTTTAACCAACTGTGTGATATGGATAACATCTCCAGGCATCATATTTTCTCCCCCCCCCTCTCACGAGCAGACTCTGTTGATGTTTAACTAACTGTGTGATATGGATAACATCTCCAGGCATCATATTTTCTCCCCCCCCCCTCTCACGAGCAGACTCTGTTGATGTTTAACCAACTGTGTGATATGGATAACATCTCCAGGCATCATATTTTCTCCCCCCCCTCTCACGAGCAGACTCTGTTGATGTTTAACCAACTGTGTGATATGGATAACATCTCCAGGCATCATATTTTCTCCCCCCCCTCTCACGAGCAGACTCTGTTGATGTTTAACCAACTGTGTGATATGGATAACATCTCCAGGCATCATATTTTCTCCCCCCCCCCCTCTCACGAGCAGACTCTGTTGATGTTTAACCAACTGTGTGATATGGATAACATCTCCAGGCATCATATTTTCTCCCCCCCCCTCTCACGAGCAGACTGTTGATTTTTAACCAACTGTGTGATATGGATAACATCTCCAGGCATCATATTTTCTCCCCCCCCCTCTCACGAGCAGACTCTGTTGATGTTTAACCAACTGTGTGATATGGATAACATCTCCAGGCATCATATTTTCTCCCCCCCCTCTCACGAGCAGACTCTGTTGATGTTTAACCAACTGTGTGATATGGATAACATCTCCAGGCATCATATTTTCTCCCCCCCCCCTCTCACGAGCAGACTCTGTTGATGTTTAACCAACTGTGTGATATGGATAACATCTCCAGGCATCATATTTTCTCCCCCCCCCCTCTCACGAGCAGACTCTGTTGATGTTTAACCAACTGTGTGATATGGATAACATCTCCAGGCATCATATTTTCTCCCCCCCCCTCCCACGAGCAGACTCTGTTGATGTTTAACCAACTGTGTGATATGGATAACATCTCCAGGCATCATATTTTCTCCCCCCCCCTCTCACGAGCAGACTCTGTTGATGTTTAACCAACTGTGTGATATGGATAACATCTCCAGGCATCATATTTTCTCCCCCCCCCCCCTCCCACGAGCAGACTCTGTTGATGTTTAACCAACTGTGTGATATGGATAACATCTCCAGGCATCATATTTTCTCCCCCCCCCTCCCACGAGCAGACTCTGTTGATGTTTAACCAACTGTGTGATATGGATAACATCTCCAGGCATCATATTTTCTCCCCCCTCCCCCCTCACGAGCAGACTCTGTTGATGTTTAACCAACTGTGTGATATGGATAACATCTCCAGGCATCATATTTTCTCCCCCCCCCCCTCCCACGAGCAGACTCTGTTGATGTTTAACCAACTGTGTGATATGGATAACATCTCCAGGCATCATATTTTCTCCCCCCCCCCTCCCACGAGCAGACTCTGTTGATGTTTAACCAACTGTGTGATATGGATAACATCTCCAGGCATCATAGTTTCTCCCCCCTCCCCCCTCACGAGCAGACTCTGTTGATGTTTAACCAACTGTGTGATATGGATAACATCTCCAGGCATCATATTTTCTCCCCCCCCCCCTCCCACGAGCAGACTCTGTTGATGTTTAACCAACTGTGTGATATGGATAACATCTCCAGGCATCATATTTTCTCCCCCCCCCCCTCCCACGAGCAGACTCTGTTGATGTTTAACCAACTGTGTGATATGGATAACATCTCCAGGCATCATAGTTTCTCCCCCCCCCCCTCTCACGAGCAGACTCTGTTGATGTTTAACCAACTGTGTGATATGGATAACATCTCCAGGCATCATATTTTCTCCCCCCCCCCTCTCACGAGCAGACTCTGTTGATGTTTAACCAACTGTGTGATATGGATAACATCTCCAGGCATCATATTTTCTCCCCCCCCCCTCTCACGAGCAGACTCTGTTGATGTTTAACCAACTGTGTGATATGGATAACATCTCCAAGCATCATATTTTCTCCCCCCCCCCCTCCCACGAGCAGACTCTGTTGATGTTTAACCAACTGTGTGATATGGATAACATCTCCAGGCATCATAGTTTCTCCCCCCTCCCACGATCAGACTCTGTTGATGTTTAACCAACTGTGTGATATGGATAACATCTCCAGGCATCATATTTTCTCCCCCCCCCCCTCCCACGAGCAGACTCTGTTGATGTTTAACCAACTGTGTGATATGGATAACATCTCCAGGCATCATATTTTCTCCCCCCCCCCCTCTCACGAGCAGACTCTGTTGATGTTTAACCAACTGTGTGATATGGATAACATCTCCAGGCATCATATTTTCTCCCCCCCCCCCTCTCACGAGCAGACTCTGTTGATGTTTAACCAACTGTGTGATATGGATAACATCTCCAGGCATCATATTTTCTCCCCCCCCTCTCACGAGCAGACTCTGTTGATGTTTAACCAACTGTGTGATATGGATAACATCTCCAGGCATCATAGTTTCTCCCCCCTCCCACGATCAGACTCTGTTGATGTTTAACCAACTGTGTGATATGGATAACATCTCCAGGCATCATATTTTCTCCCCCCCCCCCTCCCACGATCAGACTCTGTTGATGTTTAACCAACTGTGTGATATGGATAACATCTCCAGGCATCATATTTTCTCCCCCCCCCCCTCTCACGAGCAGACTCTGTTGATGTTTAACCAACTGTGTGATATGGATAACATCTCCAGGCATCATATTTTCTTCCCCCCCCCACTCCCTTACAAATAGCCGTGTATTGATACCAAAGGAATGTCTTGATAGTTCCCTAACTGGTAGTCTCAGCAGACTGTACCAGTTTGTTACTTCAAGTTTGAGAGACTTCAAATACAAATCACCACCTAATGCGATGTTCCCTGTATGGAAGATAGTTTCAGTAATAAGGACAAGATGTTACAGGTGTGCCATTGCAAAGACTTCTAAGTACAACATTTGGCACCAGAACATTGCTAACTTTGCTTATCTGGAACAAACCTGTGAGAGATAAAAGATGGATAAGGTGGTGGGATTCAGGAGCACTTCTACACACAGTGGATATAGATGGTGCCATGCGAGCAGGTTGATTGGCTGTTGTTTGGTATGGATGCATGCCCAAACAAAATGCATATGTGCATACTGTAAGTAGTAGAACAATCAAGAGAACTAGAGCTATCACACATCTTTAATGCGGTGTGAGATGTCAGTACTAAAGTTATATCAGATCAATTGTGATATAGTCAGATATCAAGACATCATATTGAAACTGTCCACGAATATGCAGTCTCAGATCAATCAAACTATCAATGTGAATACATCTAATGACACATGTATGCACTATGGATGGCATGTCGGGCAGTTACAACATACAACTTGAACTCATAACCCAATGTTATAGTAATGCATGCCTAACTTGATTGTCTTGTTAGTAGCTATACTAACACACTTCTTTGATGTTTCTCTTACAGCCATTCAGTAACTTATGTATTCAGGTACTAACAGTGTGTTGTGTCTAGTCTTTCACAGTGTCACGTTGTGTTCAAGCACATTGTTTATTATGTATTTATGAGAGATATCAGCAGCTATTCATGTATGTCAGATAACTTGCAATATGTGTAGATATCTGTGTGTCTGAGTGAGATATTTACATGTAGATATTTGTGTGTAGCAATACCAAGATTATGACAAGCAACAAAACCACTAGCAAGTTCTCAATCAGTATCAACAACAGCGAATTAGAAAGAGTCACCAGTTTTGAATACCTTGGTTCTCTTATCAACAGTAACGATGATTGCTATGATTAATTCAGAAGGAGGTTGGCTATCATGTCAAAGAATCTGATACAAATGAAAGCCATATGACTGAGCTGCTGCAAAACAATAATGATAACATTCCTAAGAGCTTGCATATTCCCAGTGGCAATATATGGGTGTGAATCATGGATAATCACCAACAAAGTGGAAAATAAAATAGCAGCATCTGAAATAAAATGTTACAGAAAAATCCTCAGAATACCATGAACCAAAAATGTCACGAATATAGTCATCCTGAGAGAAATGAATGTAAAATAAAACTGGCTAAACAGCATCTTTCTTTTCATAAAACTACAATATTTTGGCCATATAAAACGCCATGACAGCCTAGAGAAGATGATAATGGAGGAGATGATGCAAGAACAGGGAGAGACTAACAAGAGACATACCAAGAAGAAGACGGACGCAAGACATCAAAAACCACCTGAACATGACAGTAACAGAAGCAGGAAGACTGGCTCAAGATAGACAGAAGTTTTGAAAATGTGTGATGACTGCTACATCCTGTTCAGTATATGCTACTTGCTGATAATATATGTATGAGAGTGAAATATGAACATGTGTAGATGTATGTGTGAGTGAATTATGAACATGTGTAGATGTATGTGTAAGTGAAATATGAACACGTGTAGATGTATGTGTGAGTGAAATATGAACACATGTAAGTAAGTTTGTGTGAGTGAAATAAAATATTAATTTATTATATGAAAATAAATACGCAGAAAACAGAAATAATGAAAATCAGCAAGTCACTAAATCCAGTGAATATAAACAACTAAAGTTAAACAAAATTCTGAATTTAAATACCTGGGAAGTATATTCACAGACAATGGAAAATTAGACATAAAGATCAAGAGGAGATGCCAGAAAACAAACACATTGACATTCCAGCTATCACTATAACTGCTAAATCCAAAAATCAAGATGGAAGTCAAGAGACAAATAATAAACAGTATTTTTATGCCAATACTCTGCTATCAGTGCCAGACATCAGTGCTGACAGCAACCCAGCAGAGAAAACTTACAACATGTGAGATGGAATGCTTGAGAAAATCTGCAAGAGTGACCAAACTAGACAGAATAAGAAATTATGAAATCGGGAGAAGACTTGGTATGAGATCATGCACAAAATACATTGAAAAACAACAAATAAAATGGTTTGGACACCTTATGAGAATGAATCATAACCAACTACCGACAAGAACATAGAACATGAGAAGATCAAGATACAGGGTCAGAGGAAGACCTAAAGCAAGATGGATAGATAACATCAAAACAACACTGAAAAATATGGTTTCAGCGCAGCCAAGGCGACACATCTGACCTTGGATAGACAACTAAAGCTCTCAGTCACCACCCCTATGCTTAATGGCTAGTGTGGATATTCTGACCATTATCCACCTGGGAATAGACAATAGTGAATTAAATGTTAGCACATGTAGATATGTGTGTAAGTTAAATATTACATGTGCAGATGTTTGAGTGTGAGGAATTATTTGTGCACAAGCCTAATATAATCAGGTCCTTTAATATTCAGCTTTTGGTACACAGCTAATATGGTCTACATAAAGTGTGTCATTTATCTTCTGTTATGATTGGTTTGTTCAAATTAAACCTGTCCATGCTGTATTATATATGCCTGGAACATGAAAACATCATTAATGATGCAATAAGTACACATCACTGAAAACACGGTTATGTGGTCATTCTTTACACATGCTTAACCTCCTGTGCAGGCAGTCGACAACATGACCAGTGTAATAATCCAGGCCATGGAAGATCATTTGTTACCTGTCGCTTTTTCTGAAACATTCTTGACCAATCCTTCACTATTATCTTCAAACCAAATTTTCCACCATACACCACCAGCATTCTTTAATGAATGATGGTGGACTGACATCCTTAAATTGTCAGAAACTGAATCACTGCTTGTTCATCAAATTTGTAAGGATTCATTATCACACTGGCCATGTTGTTGACTGCAAGCACAGGATACTAAGCATATGAAAATAATGATCATATAACCATTTTTTCACAGCAGTGTAAACTTATTACATCAGTGATGACATCTTCGTAACATCTTGGCATAGGTTATAAAACATGGGCGGGTTTCATTCGAACAAGCCTTGTATTATTGATTATGAGATGCATGAACCTTAGTTGGTCTCCCACTGCAGCCTGTTCACAATTCATGCAACTAAATTGTTATTGCTAAGTATTCAGAGAACTGATGCAAAATAAATTATGTATTTCAGTGATTGTAATGGTCACCCACCGTTGAACAATCAGAGAACATTTAGCCCTCAGAGCTCGCTGAAGGGTCGATCTTTGACTCCACACAATTCCTTCAAAAGTCATCACACCTGGAGTAGAAACAACTCTGTGGGAAGCAGAAGAAGTTTATGTAATTCTTTTGAGCTCAGTCGACAAAACTCTTTTACCAGGTCAGTTATTGTCAAGACAAAACTCTTTTACCAGGTCAGTTGTTGTCAAGTCTCATATATAGATACTGTGCTATTCTTGTACATGCGTTCCTAAAATGTGTTTTCTACTGTACTCTTTAATACGTACTCACTGCAGCAAAACTGAAATCCGCAGAGGTGAAACTTGGAACAGAATAATGAAGTCTTGATGATATGCTGTAAACTCGCATAATGACACACACTAATTGACGTTTCTACTAAAAGGCCTTTATCAAGAACATTGACCCAAAAAATGAATAGCGGAACTAATGGTGTTTACATGGCAGAGTTAAATACAGATATGATATTTGTATCTAGATATCTATATTCATGTCTGCCATATGAATGTCAATAGTGCCGTTCTTACTCATCATTTTTTGTTGTGAATGTTCTTCATAAAGACCTTATGGTCGAAACATCAATTTATGTGTGTGTTATGTGAGATTAAATGCCTGAGACAAGCCACAAGAGTGACCAAACTAGACA
This sequence comes from Meghimatium bilineatum, assembly GCA_034231615.1. Classification (NCBI taxonomy): domain Eukaryota; kingdom Metazoa; phylum Mollusca; class Gastropoda; order Stylommatophora; family Philomycidae; genus Meghimatium; species Meghimatium bilineatum. The sequence continues at coordinate 86,509,947 of CM067320.1, forward strand.
AAATGAGGAATGATGAAATCAGGAGAAGAATCGATATAAGACCATGCACAGAATACATCGAGAAACAACAAATAAAATGGTTTTGACACCTTCTGAGAATGAACCATAACCAACTACCAACAAGAACATATAACATAAGAAGATCGGAATACAAGGCCAGAGGAAGACCTAAAATAAGATGGATAGATAACATCAAGACAACACTGAACAAATACAAATTAAACGCAACCAACGCGACACATCAGACCTTGGATAGACAACTAAAGCTTCCAGTCACCACCCCTATGCTTAACGGCAAGTGTGGATATTTTGACCATCAGCCACTTGGGGATAGACAATAGACACACAAAAATTACCTATGTATGTTTCCAGTGTTTAACAAAACTTCATTACCTGTTCCAGGATTTTATTATACTGTAGCCTTGAGATTGAAATCTATGAATGTACTTGGGTGTAAAATGCCGCATTAATTAAATGTCTTCATTCTGCAGCCATCGCACAGTCAACTCACTCGGAAGTGGAAACTCAAAAGAAGAGAATAAAACCAATAAGAATTTTGTGGACATGCCTGATGTCAAGATTGCCCTGGACAAAGAAGAAGGTAGAGAAGAAGAAACAGAGGAGCAGATAGATCCTGATGCTATTGATGAAACTGTGAGTATTCAGGCAAACAAGGCATGTCCCACCTGTGTGTGTGTTTGCTTGCGTGCGTATTGTTTGACATAATATGTGAGTTTCTTTGGCTGCTCAGCAACATGAAGAATTTCTCATGTGTATTGCATCCTTATTATATATATATATATATATATCAATATATTTGGACAGTTGATCTATAACATTTTTCTTTCTCCCTACATAATTGCTATTGTTGCTGTTATTCTATTACCATGGGCCTAATTATTGTTAACATGCTTGACAAGAACAACTTCTAAAGAATAAATGATGTTAGCAACTTGTCTGAAAGATTTGCTTCTGGTGACTTATTATTTATGCTAATTTTCATCTGTTGTATTTTAAATGCAGAAGATTAACTTTCAAATACAAATTATGTGTGTATATCAATTTTGCTAATTAAGTTTCCCCAAACAACTGGAAGAAAATCAATAGTATATGCATTATGTGGATCCAACTCACAGCATTTGCATAACTTTCTCATAAACTTTGCTGAATTTGTGACTGGAATATTTGAGAGCATCATTTAGCCTCATATTTTTCTAAAATTGCTCAATACAATTTAGACATTCTATGATTATAGCAGTATTGAGATATGATTATGCAGAGTGCTAGCTGTCAACTGTCACAAGGATCAATCTATACTTCAGTTCAAAGTAACCCTCTGTTCATATTCTTTGTCAAGGGCTATATTCTAAATGTAAATACTAAACATCAATATGGCAACATGGAATATGTCAATGAAAACTATGTACATTTCTTTACAGAATAAAGAAAATTTGAAGACATGATGTTTGTCCAACACCCAATGATTATGACCATTTGTAACATCCACTTTTGTAATTCAGCTAGAGTTATGTCTTTGACTATGAGTTTGCACAGGACTAATAAGACATAAGCCTGCTCTGGCTGCAAATGTCCTTGATCCTTGATCAGTTTGGGCATGGGATGACCACTTTAGGCGGTGTTTGGTTTACCTGTGACTTTCTACAACTCTCCGCTATAGAGCTGCTGCATTTCTTCTCTTGTTCACAAAATTCTGCACTTCTATGACTCTAGTGTGCCATGTAGCTCTACTTTGTTGGCATCTTCCCATTCATCATGGTTTATTTCAAAGGCTTTCAGTGAGGTCTGAGTGAGTTCTCAGTAAAGGCTTTCAGTGAGGTCTGAGTGAGTTCTCAGTAAAGGCTTTCACTGAGGTCTGAGTGAGTTCTCAGTGAAGGCTTTCACTGAGGTCTGAGTGAGTTCTCAGTGAAGGCTTTCAATGAATCCTAGTAGTCCCTCTTTTGGTGACATTTAGAATGTATGCCCTTCTGAAACTCACTATAGATAAATATATTCTGTAGGCTATGACATGACCTGCCCACCAAATCTTTATCTGCATTAGAATTGTGTCAATGTTAGGGATACCAACTGTGTCAAAGACATGAAGCATATTAGTTGACGGGTATGGTTTATATCTCACATTTGAGAGGCTCTGAGAACATCCCACACCCCTACGGCATTAATAAATGCTATGGGTTACTTTACTTACTTTACTATGGTTTAAATGTCAGACAACAGATGAATAATTACCAACCAACTGGAATAGTAGTTTGGTGTGTGTTGTGTGTGTGTGTGTGTGTGTGTGTGTGTGTGTGTGTGTGTGTGTGTGTGTGTGTGTGTGTGTGTGTGTGTGTGTGTGTGTGTGTGTGTGTGTGTGTGTGTGTGTGTGTGTGTGTGTGTGTGTGTGTGTGTGTGTGTGTGTGTGTGTGTGTGTGTGTGTGTGTGTGTGTGTGTGTGTGTGTGTGTGTGTGTGTGTGTGTGTGTGTGTGTGTGTGTGTGTGTGTGTGTGTGTGTGTGTGTGTGTGTGTGTGTGTGTGTGTGTGTGTGTGTGTGTGTGTGTGTGTGTGTGTGTGTGTGTGTGTGTGTGTGTGTGTGTGTGTGTGTGTGTGTGTGTGTGTGTGTGTGTGTGTGTGTGTGTGTGTGTGTGTGTGTGTGTGTGTGTGTGTGTGTGTGTGTGTGTGTGTGTGTGTGTGTGTGTGTGTGTGTGTGTGTGTGTGTGTGTGTGTGTGTGTGTGTGTGTGTGTGTGTGTGTGTGTGTGTGTGTGTGTGTGTGTGTGTGTGTGTGTGTGTGTGTGTGTGTGTGTGTGTGTGTGTGTGTGTGTGTGTGTGTGTGTGTGTGTGTGTGTGTGTGTGTGTGTGTGTGTGTGTGTGTGTGTGTGTGTGTGTGTGTGTGTGTGTGTGTGTGTGTGTGTGTGTGTGTGTGTGTGTGTGTGTGTGTGTGTGTGTGTGTGTGTGTGTGTGTGTGTGTGTGTGTGTGTGTGTGTGTGTGTGTGTGTGTGTGTGTGTGTGTGTGTGTGTGTGTGTGTGTGTGTGTGTGTGTGTGTGTGTGTGTGTGTGTGTGTGTGTGTGTGTGTGTGTGTGTGTGTGTGTGTGTGTGTGTGTGTGTGTGTGTGTGTGTGTGTGTGTGTGTGTGTGTGTGTGTGTGTGTGTGTGTGTGTGTGTGTGTGTGTGTGTGTGTGTGTGTGTGTGTGTGTGTGTGTGTGTGTGTGTGTGTGTGTGTGTGTGTGTGTGTGTGTGTGTGTGTGTGTGTGTGTGTGTGTGTGTGTGTGTGTGTGTGTGTGTGTGTGTGTGTGTGTGTGTGTGTGTGTGTGTGTGTGTGTGTGTGTGTGTGTGTGTGTGTGTGTGTGTGTGTGTGTGTGTGTGTGTGTGTGTGTGTGTGTGTGTGTGTGTGTGTGTGTGTGTGTGTGTGTGTGTGTGTGTGTGTGTGTGTGTGTGTGTGTGTGTGTGTGTGTGTGTGTGTGTGTGTGTGTGTGTGTGTGTGTGTGTGTGTGTGTGTGTGTGTGTGTGTGTGTGTGTGTGTGTGTGTGTGTGTGTGTGTGTGTGTGTGTGTGTGTGTGTGTGTGTGTGTGTGTGTGTGTGTGTGTGTGTGTGTGTGTGTGTGTGTGTGTGTGTGTGTGTGTGTGTGTGTGTGTGTGTGTGTGTGTGTGTGTGTGTGTGTGTGTGTGTGTGTGTGTGTGTGTGTGTGTGTGTGTGTGTGTGTGTGTGTGTGTGTGTGTGTGTGTGTGTGTGTGTGTGTGTGTGTGTGTGTGTGTGTGTGTGTGTGTGTGTGTGTGTGTGTGTGTGTGTGTGTGTGTGTGTGTGTGTGTGTGTGTGTGTGTGTGTGTGTGTGTGTGTGTGTGTGTGTGTGTGTGTGTGTGTGTGTGTGTGTGTGTGTGTGTGTGTGTGTGTGTGTGTGTGTGTGTGTGTGTGTGTGTGTGTGTGTGTGTGTGTGTGTGTGTGTGTGTGTGTGTGTGTGTGTGTGTGTGTGTGTGTGTGTGTGTGTGTGTGTGTGTGTGTGTGTGTGTGTGTGTGTGTGTGTGTGTGTGTGTGTGTGTGTGTGTGTGTGTGTGTGTGTGTGTGTGTGTGTGTGTGTGTGTGTGTGTGTGTGTGTGTGTGTGTGTGTGTGTGTGTGTGTGTGTGTGTGTGTGTGTGTGTGTGTGTGTGTGTGTGTGTGTGTGTGTGTGTGTGTGTGTGTGTGTGTGTGTGTGTGTGTGTGGTGTGTGTGTGTGTGTGTGTGTGTGTGTGTGTGTGTGTGTGTGTGTGTGTGTGTGTGTGTGTGTGTGTGTGTGTGTGTGTGTGTGTGTGTGTGTGTGTGTGTGTGTGTGTGTGTGTGTGTGTGTGTGTGTGTGTGTGTGTGTGTGTGTGTGTGTGTGTGTGTGTGTGTGTGTGTGTGTGTGTGTGTGTGTGTGTGTGTGTGTGTGTGTGTGTGTGTGTGTGTGTGTGTGTGTGTGTGTGTGTGTGTGTGTGTGTGTGTGTGTGTGTGTGTGTGTGTGTGTGTGTGTGTGTGTGTGTGTGTGTGTGTGGTGTGTGTGTGTGTGTGTGTGTGTGTGTGTGTGTGTGTGTGTGTGTGTGTGTGTGTGTGTGTGTGTGTGTGTGTGTGTGTGTGTGTGTGTGTGTGTGTGTGTGTGTGTGTGTGTGTGTGTGTGTGTGTGTGTGTGTGTGTGTGTGTGTGTGTGTGTGTGTGTGTGTGTGTGTGTGTGTGTGTGTGTGTGTGTGTGTGTGTGTGTGTGTGTGTGTGTGTGTGTGTGTGTGTGTGTGTGTGTGTGTGTGTGTGTGTGTGTGTGTGTGTGTGTGTGTGTGTGTGTGTGTGTGTGTGTGTGTGTGTGTGTGTGTGTGTGTGTGTGTGTGTGTGTGTGTGTGTGTGTGTGTGTGTGTGTGTGTGTGTGTGTGTGTGTGTGTGTGTGTGTGTGTGTGTGTGTGTGTGTGTGTGTGTGTGTGTGTGTGTGTGTGTGTGTGTGTGTGTGTGTGTGTGTGTGTGTGTGTGTGTGTGTGTGTGTGTGTGTGTGTGTGTGTGTGTGTGTGTGTGTGTGTGTGTGTGTGTGTGTGTGTGTGTGTGTGTGTGTGTGTGTGTGTGTGTGTGTGTGTGTGTGTGTGTGTGTGTGTGTGTGTGTGTGTGTGTGTGTGTGTGTGTGTGTGTGTGTGTGTGTGTGTGTGTGTGTGTGTGTGTGTGTGTGTGTGTGTGTGTGTGTGT